>CAJQUW010010116.1:0-74376 GCA_907163375.1 Prostheceraeus crozeri
CTTTCATAGGATATAAAAGAATAAATTTCTATAATTTCATAGTTTTGCTATGAAAGTGTGAAAATATCTGAAATGCTCATTTGGAAGAATAGTTCAGTTATTTTCACATTTGATACAATTATTTCACATATGATCTATAGCAATATCACCGTTGGTTCGATTCATTTACTAGAAAATAGGTGATGTATACCATGCGAGAACAGTTCGATTATGACACATTAGTACACACCGATGAACACACGATGAAATAAATTTCTTTGCTCCATTTGGTTTTCATTTGTTTACTAACCACTTCTTTTTTCATTCTTCATCGGTCAACTATTAACAGTAGCCAGCATCAGACTTTTCGGATTTCAACATCAAATTGTCCACTTAATTCAACTTAACTTGCTAATTTGTGTTACTGTTTTGGCTATAATGTTTATTACTTATGACTGCTTGTTTGAGAGACATATTACATTTCTTTGAATTGTTAAGAATGTCCATTAAATCAACCACAAGGATGCCTTCCAAAAGCCAATTTTGCAAGAGTCAGAAAACAATTAAGCAATTTTGTGGCAGTTTTCTTGCTCAATGACTTATGGTTTCATTAGTTCGCCATTGTTATACTTGCAGGTCAGTGATTGCTTCATCCGTGTTTCCTGCAAATTCGAAAACGTTTCTAGTACTGTCTTCTTCATTGAAATTTCTCCTATTCGAAACCTTCGTTATTCATCGCACATGTTGAGATATGAAAATTGAATTGATGCTGGCGCATCGCCCAACAACTCTTTCACAATCTCCTTGGTGTGTGGTTAAGTCTTCAATTAGGCCTAGTGTTTTATCGTGCTTTGACTGTGTTCATTTCTGTCATTCATACGACAATTATTCAATTTGTGGTGATTTTGTATCACATGCATTCGTTATGTAAATATCTTTGTGTATCAACCTGAGAGTCATTTGTATATATGCCATCACTCTGTGTTTTATTGTTATTAGCTGAAGACGATTTTGATTTCATGAATGAACTTTGGTTTTGTTGTTTGTCTTGTTATAGGTCACGACTGTTGACCAATGGGAAGCCGTTGACTGGCTATCAGTTGTCATACCGCGAGTTTTAAAAACTACACAAATTTCTTGTAACCGATAAATCCTGTTTTTCCCTAAACCTAAATTGGGAATAAATCGGCATATCACCACAAATTGAACACAGTAGAATTGCATCTTGAACTAATTGCTTCGGTAGCTGAATTTTTCGACCGATATCATTGTATTTGCATGTATTCAAAGATAAAGAAAAATTCAGTTATCGAAGCTTGAGTTTACAGCAGACGCGTGTAAGTAGCAAGTCCTTGAGAATGCTCTTTCACGAAGAAGAGGGATTACTTGATGAGCACGAACTGCAGTTGTTCCAAGATAGGCCTACTCCAGAAAAACCGACAATTCTAGATTATCATGATGAATGTCAAAATAAGCAGTCATGGGCATCCTCATTGATCAAATCTGCGAGGACTTCCAACTTTGTTAGAGATAATGACAAAAGGCAGTTTATTCGAGATTTCACCATGTGGGCTAAGCTAGCTAAAGTTCCTGAAGATATGATCTCCTCCTCCGAAGTCGGAGATCATTTAGGCACTGAGAAAATTCGCACCAGTCCTTTGCACCCACAATCTGAAGGAAAGGTAGAGAGGGCCATTCAACAACTAAAGGCCAATCTGAGATTATCAACAACAGAATATCAAGGAGACTGGGAACAACGGTTACCACTTTCTCTCTTGCATCTGAGAACTATTGAGAGCAGTAGTACGGAATCTACTCTATCTATGCTGACACTAGGTCGAGAACTCCTTCTTCCACATGAATTTAAATCGAATTTCGATGATTATTCACAAGAATTAGTCGAAAGACTTCATTCAGACCAGCAAGAAGCGAGGGATAAATATGTAGGGGCACAAAGGAGTCAAAAGCGGGTTTTCGACGCTCACTGTTACGGTGATGCCTTGAAAGTTGGACATTGGGTTTTCGCTAAAGGTCATCCAACACATACTCTTGATCCTCTTCAGTTCAAGGGTCCATATCAAGTCTCCAAAAAGATGAATGAAGTAAACTCCTGTTCATCGGACGGGTCGGTCGTGTCTTCGTGCTGTGTGATATCATTTGCGAAATGTGTTGATTATCAGAGCTTGCAATACGTCCTTCTGGTGGATTTTTATATCATTGAGATCCTCCTTGGCCCGCCTATCCATCTGTATTGTTTGTTCATGTTCATATTCGGTGCCCTCAGCTAAAATTGAACTCAAAGTTTTTTTGGCACTTTCCGTCTGATTGGTGTTCATTCTTGATTCTTGGCTCCGCAATCATGTCCAGGAAAGGCAGTGACGCTACAGGAATGCTAACTAATTGTTTTACATGTGACATAGCAATCGCTTCTGCCGATTCTATTCAATGTAATCTGTGAGGCAAGAATTTTCACGTTAAGAAAGAATGCTCCAACCTCGCTGCAAGTGCTTTGAAACTCGTAATATCAAAGTAAATATATAAGTGAAGTATGCAATCAAAGCATGATTTGTGGGGACATCTATGATATTACTTTTTCGCCAGCTCTTATAAGCAGTTTTATTTGATATCTCAGTTCATAACATAAGAGCATTGAATTATTAAATGGAAGGGACTGAATAGCTATGTCAAAACTATAAATCAGCGAAAAATTACATAGTTATCCGTAGATGTTTGAAAGACAAAAATATAGATGAAGAATGAAGATCCATTTCTATAGCTAGAACAGCTAGAATGTCAGAGTTGATTTGGCATAGAAATTAATTGATTGTTAAGGTACTTAATAGACGACTTTAAACCACTCATTTATCTACACATTGATGTGGGCGTTATATGATCGTTTTCCTATATTGATGCATTTGTCAACTTTTGCCCACTGACATACATTCATTGATCAGTTTTAGATTTCGATTCACTAAAATATCGATTTATCACTTAAATGATTGATTGTTAGTTAGCGACCGGTCTGATGCAGATAAAGAAAAATGATGAATGATGCTCCTGCCTTAAGCTGCAGATACTTTGCATCAATTGCATTTGAATATATTGAGCAATTAACACAACAGTTCCTCGGCTTCCGGCAAATCACTGAAAAATAAAACTGTATTCACAGCAGAAAAATGAAAAGCAACAAGAAACATTCAGATGATGAATGATGCTCCTGCCTTAAGCTGCAGATACTTTGTATCAATTGCATTTGAATATGTTGAGCAATTAACACAACAGTTCCTCGGCTTCCGGCAAAACACTGAAAAATAAAACTGTATTCACAACAGAAAAATGAAAAGCAACAAGAAACATTCAGATGCAAATGAAAACATTCGGGACAACGAACACTGAATTAAGCAAACGTAGATTTGATTTTATAGGTTGGAATATTATAGACTGCATCAATTTGCAAAAGGTCTTCAAACGAAATTTATATTAAAAATATAAAATAAACCAACGTTTTGCCTTTGGTTTGATCACTTGTGTTAATAAAATTCGAGTGCTGTACATTCGAATTTATATCTGGACGTTGCGGCCAAATATCAGTTAATTCCACCCCACATTAGGGTGTGTCAAAAAACCGAAGTTTGGAATAGTTCAGGTGCTCAGCGGCCAAATGGTGACATATAATATATTATTAACAAATATAAATATGACTATTATCTATCATGTCATGTGGTCGAAAAGGTCATTCGAGGTCACAGGTTATTTTAGTCCAAAAACGACAAACTGACCTCACTTTGACCTCTTTGCGCGACCCCTAAACGTTGTCCAATCGGCTTAAAATTTCACATATATTAGTTTTACATCAAATGTCACCATTTGGCCGCTGAGCACCTGAACTTTTCCAAACTTCTGTCTAATTTTATCCTAAACTGGTTGTTGCTAACTAATGATAACTACGATCACTTTACTTCAGTTGGTCACAGTGATCATGTCATCATAGTGTCCATCATTGAGCAACTAAATAGATTTCGCACCATCAGTGTCTGATTCATCCTATTTTACCCTATGACAAAAGGCATCATGCGAACTACGAAGTAAAGTACTCAGTGCCCGTTTGAAATTTTTGAATAGGACTTCTCACAGAGATTATATAAGGTCATCAATTTGTACCTTCTGATGTGCTAAAAATGTTCTCAAACATACCGATTTTATTTAAAAATTGAAAGCTGTATAATTGCTATAAAAGCTGTATAAAAGACAGATTCAACGGATGATTATGTGCAAAATACATAACTCTGAAATTTCTGGTGAATTCGATTACAGCAAGCTGTACTATACGAATAAGATAGCTCTACTGTGAATGAATCATGGGTAGCTTGTTCAACAGATATCCACTTCTAAGAAGTAGGTGATCAATTCTAATGATTATTGCTAAAAAAAGGTTTGCAGAATATTTGGCAGTAATCATGATGTCATACAAAAATTTAACCGTTCAAAATAATTCGTATTTCGACGAATTGTCTCGTCTAAGTAACCTCACTGCACAGTTTCGGATGTTGGTGCACACTTTCACGTGGGAATAACTGGGCCTCAATTATCCGGTTATTTACACGCAATATTGCGTGCGAATAATACGTCATTTAGTGTCTGATCAGTCATCATCAAATCAGGTCATCAGCTGGTAATACAAAATCAACTTTATATTTGCTAATTCAATTAGGCTGTAGAACCGTTTATTTTCTTGAAATGAAAGTACTAACTCACATAATGGACCACCTTTCGTCAGCTGTCATTCCTTTTTTAGGCCTACTGAAACAGTTCTTAAAGGACGCTCACTATTCAACGTCGCATCTTGGAAGAAGCGATTCTTATGACATTCATGTGGTAAACTGGGTTGTACCGGATCATTTTTGCGAAATTTATTAAGTTGCTTATGTATAATTCACATGGCGTAAATTAACGCAGTCTGCATTTATGGTGATTGCTTTTAGTTTCAATATATGCCAAAAATTTGACCGACTTAATAATCCATTTGAATGTGTCATAATTTTTATAATATATCAACCACTAGATGAATGGGATGTACGTCAATAAACCTCGTCAGAAATGAGGTTTGATGGTCTATGTAATTGAACATCAATGAGTTGGCACGAAAAAGTTAATGTCTTGCTAACTGAGATATAGAGCCGTGTTCATGGGACATCAACTGTATAATATGTAGTGACCTTTCACTAGGTGTTGCGCCAATTTGACGATTTAAGTTGAATGAACCTACTATCATTAACAACAACTTACCAGACGCCATTTTACGCGGTCAGAATGATTCTTCGACAGCAAAATTTATAACACCATGCGCCATTCAGCCTGTCGTTCACAGTCTCACTGAGTCACTGTCTGTCGCTGTCTGCTTTACTCTCTAGTAACTGTCGCCTACTAAATAGCACATATCATGCACCTACTAAATTGATTAAGCAAAGCATGATAACCATATGCCTAGTAGGTCCATATCAAGCGCCTACTAAATTGGTTAGGCAAAGTTTGCTATGGCACAATTGCCATATGCCTACTACGCACATCAAGCACCTACTAAATTGGCTAAGCAAGCAATATTTTTTTCTGTTCTTATCAAGCGTCATCAGCTTGAAGGACTTCTCACGGCGTTAAATGATCAGACAAGGTTTCCTAAGCGGCATAATAATTTTGAACAGCTAATAAGCTCTTGCTGCTTTAATTGCTTGATTCGTTTGGAATGAGGCAGATTGGTAGATATACAAAGCCAGTCTGGGCCATTGTCATAAAAATGTTAAATGCTTCATTACTTATCCCAGTCAATTAAATATTTTCGTCACACGTAGCTTTGGTGTACATGTACACCAGATCAATGCATATTAAGCGCGAGAATAGTTGATAGCCCACAATTACAGTTGTGTTGTTGTAAAAGGCCTTCACCAAGTATAGACACACGTGATAGCGTAGGAAAAGTGATGTTTAAATGGCCAGTTGATGCATGTGTTTCACCAAAATAATTTTAGTACTATTTAAAGCTCTGGTATAAACATTAAAATGATCATGCGTAGAGCTTAGTATTCGTAAGGATATTACACTTGTAAAAGCAGTTTATCGAAAGCTTATAGTCCATGTAGTACCGATGATTTTCCTCGTACTGTAGAAATTAGTTATGTACTTTCTTGATTGACAATCGACTATCATAGCAGTTGTCAATTTAGGTATCAAGACAAGAAGTCAAGATCCATCCCTCTTCAGTCCGGGTTTCATTGTATTTCATAATTTCACCAACAATGTTATTGTTAAACCATCTGAGTTTTCTGAAGTCTGGCATATGCGTACAATATAGGGGTATAGGAGGTGAGTGAGTCAGCAGTCGTGACGAGAAGTATATTCATGCAAAGTTGCTATGCTACCATAGATCGATCAACGACGTCTGTTCTTACTGCAGTCTTGGCCAAACGTATTAATGCGCCACGCTTTAAGCTGACAGCACTTGTGTGTCGAGTTGAAACTCGGAATTCGGCATTATCAGAGTGAAACAAAGTCATTTTCTGATGGACTGCTTCGGTTAATATTCGCTTTGCAGTTACTCAATGACTTTTCAACGGAAAGCCAATGCGAACTTAATTTACAATTGCTGGCTTCAAGTTTCACCTGACTTTGTAGCGTCGTGAAGGATTGCATTCCCGTCAAACAAGTGAGGAAGAGATCATATCCTATAAATCCTGTCAAACAAGATGCGGAATCGAACCTTCTTTATCACGTGCGCGGAAAGGGGACCGTTATCAATATCGAATGCTCTTTTACATGACAAGATTCCAGACCAAGGTGAGAAAATATAATCAATCTCAATCATTTTATGCACTAAAAATATTACGATAAGTGAAAATGTAGGATTCAAAAATTTAGGAAAATTACATGTTTTGAAAGTTGCTGATAACCTGTTGACTTTAATCGACAGCACGAAAACTTGGAATGCTATTAGTTAAGTGATCGTGTGACTTATTCATCTGTTTACTGACATTCATTCAGATTTGCTAAGTCTTATCCCTATTAAGAAATAGTAGCATTATGTTTGAACTATATGTCATCTCTGCAAGCCAGATATTAAAGGCAGGGTCAACGGAAAAATAATTTTTTCATCTAAGATACAACATTTGATCGCGAGTAGAACGCACCGGGTTGCACGCTGCATCGTTGTCTCGTTTAGCCACAGGAGCGCTTTTCCCTATGCGTGCTGACGTCATCGCCACCACGCAGCAAGATTCGGCAGTCGAGTTAGCGCAGACAATCATAAACAATAACATTTTTTCTACGGTTTGATCTGCGAATAATGGAGAGCAAAGAGGTAAGTTGCAAGTTTTCATACTTGTAGCATCCCAAACACACCTTCGTATCATTAAGCGCGTGTCTACATCCAATATAGTACATCATAATCTCAGTACAATTAGAATAATAGAAGAGCTTAACAAGAGAGTTTAAATAGACTTAATAACGTCGAGCAAAATAGCATGCCGCCATTCATGAGACTTTTTACAGTGTACTTTGCAGTTCTTACAACACTTCGTTGCTTTTTTCCACACTCTTTCTGTCTTTAAATCGTGGCCATCACGCCCGATTCCAACATTATGATCAATCACGGCTAGTTGAAGTCGCATCTTCATTGTTGAGTAGGGAAATTATAATCGCTTAGGAGCATACTTAAGAATAACGTTGTGGAAAGTTTCAAGATATGATGTATGTATGAAGTGCCTACACTTTCGTAAATCTCTCAGCAATTGAGGATTTGAGGATGTATTACAATCTACATGAGTGCTTTTCTGATTAGTTGTCGAATTAATCGACGTGATCAGGCCTACATGCATTACATTAATTTTGCACTTATTTTCATTTATACAGAATTTGTGTTTGCCTCTAATGCGAATACTCGCATTTACCAAAATACCATCAAAACATGTGAGACTGCAAATATCTTACCTTCTATCTCCAATCATGACTGCTTCACCATTTTCTTGAACACAACCTGATGCCTCAGATATTAGGGAATTATAAGCTTCATCTACCACTGGTAATACATATTTCTTCTGAATCTTTGAGTATGTTTGTTTTCTCATGATCTGTAGATTCAATGTATTCGAAATTTCCTTGAGTGTCGAATGTGTATTTCCTGAGATGCAAATTGAGGTTGTTAAAGCATTACCAGTTAATGGGAACTTTTTGAGAACAGGCTGTGATGACCAAGTCGTCGAGTGATTCTTGAGGCATACATATGTGACTTTCAATAAAGTACCAATACACGAGAATACTCGAGACGTCGGCTCGATAGGAGAACCACACTGTGAACAGAATCAAAGTAGTTCTAGCAAATTTTCGAAGTAGACGAAGAAGCACTTGCCAAACAAATTATCATTAGGCTCCTCGTCAGAATCTATGAAACTCAATTCTGATGAAGATTCAGATTCAAATTCAGAGCTTATATCCTTTTCGTCAGGAACACCTGTCATTGATTCTTTGTCGGCAAATCCTGCAATATCAGATTCCAAATTTCGAGAAATGCATGGTGACTCTTCCAAATCAATAGAGCTCATAGGCCGATTTGTAGAGAGACTTCGCAAATATCGGGCTGTGTGAAGTTTGTCCAATACCGCGGATGACGAAGGCGAAGAATTTGCACGCTCGCGATGAAGGTTTCTAGAGGGAATGGCATTTTCTTTCAGGCGTCTGGGGCGGCGGATGACGGTTGTAGCTGATGAATTTAGTATTTCACTGCGAAGGTCTCTGACGAAATCAGATTCAGTGAAATGGTCACTGCAAATAACACTGAATGGCGATGGTCCCCATTTCTTTCCGCTGATATCCTTTCAATCACACCGATGAATCCATTGTTGTCAAATTAATTTGTGTTCGGGAATTTATGATACGATCTATCTTTTGCTTTTGAGTTATGGTTAGTACAACCGAATACACTGCAAACTACCATTTTTAATAGACGGTCACAAAATTTTAATTGTTGTTATGAGAATGTATAGTGATTGTCTGCGCTAACTCGACTGCCGAATCTTGCTGCGTGGTGGCGATGACGTCAGCACGCATAGGGAAAAGCGCTCCTGTGGCTAAACGAGACAACGATGCAGCGTGCAACCCGGTGCGTTCTACTCGCGATCAAATGTTGTTTCTTTGATGAAAAAATTATTTTTCCGTTGACCCTGCCTTTAAGCGCACGATGAGGTCAACAAAGTCATTCCCCGACAACTCGTGAAGCGATGATGACCAGGCCAGATCCCTTATACTAACATTTTTTCAACTAAAAAATGTTGTGGCAAGGCAGTGGTCACGTGAAGATTTTAAATGGCAGTAGTGGATGAGAAGAAGAGGGAGATCGAGAAGGAACAGTGTACACACGAGCAACACTAATGCGTCGAAAAGACGAAGTCAAATGAAGCGGTTGACATCGCTGCGCTTCACGTTATCGTCTATAATGCAAAAAGTACTTGTCCGATCTGCATAAAGTTTTGATGTAGGTAGAAAATATGCTTAAGTAGGCCTACGTCTACCCGAAGCTTGGTGACGATTGATATATTTTTGCAGATTTTAGACGAATTTGAAAACCTGGGGATAATCGAGTTTGCGCACTCATCAGATAGTGAATAACAATTTTATGGATTAACATCTTTCAAACAGAAATTATCGAACAAATATGAAAATGTGGTAAAATTTCTTATAACATTATTTCCTTTCTGACATGATCAAATTGAAAATGACAAAATGAAAAAAGCATTAAAAATTTCGCAAAATGAAGAGTTTTTTAAATATCATTTTCTCAAATTATATCGTGGTAAAATATCAAGTTTCAAAGTCTCTTGAAATTATTTTTAAGAATACTCGAGAGCTCAATATGCTGATGCTTAATAATCCACTTTTTATTCCTTACCTGATCATTCTTGTAATTGATGATTTATATCAAGAATAACTATGAAGTAAGCTATGAATAACTATGAATAACTATGAATAATTATGAAGTAAGCGCTGAATAGAATGTTGATTTAGGTTTGACCGATCAAGAAGCTAATCATATTAAGTATAGACATGTCAACTGCAGAATGACACTCCAACAGCATAGTTACCGAAATGAGGTGAAGTGTGCCCGTTTCAAATGCCAACAATCATATCCTGCAATTGCATTATGCTTCCCCTGGGCAGGGAGTCTTCTGAGCATAGGATTCGCTAATTCTTTCAGTCATGGTTAAACTTGAGATCATTTTTTTCATTTCCTTCAGAAAATTATTTGTTATGTAACAACGTCTGTAGGCTACATGCACATCTGTATGTCGCATGTTTAATTTCAATTTTACCAAATTTCTTTCTCTGTATTTTCCTTTAGACAGTAGGACATTATGCATTCTCTTGAAATAGTGCATGTGAGCTTAACTTAGGCCGTACGCAGTGAAGCCATCTAGATAAATGTGTAAATGCGATTATAGCATTAAACGCTCGGTATCTGAGTTTTGCTCCCGCAATTGGCGCAGTATGTTGCTGATGCGCCATGAGAGATAAGCTACCAACGGAACTCAATGAACTCCTCGATCCTCTCTCACTAATGAATATTTGGAGATTATAATTTGTTAGTGACATTTATTCGACAAAATTTGATCAGATCTTGAAAAACTGCAGATAAAACTCTTATAACTACAAGAGAGGTGCCGACATGATGAACTTTCAATCATTCTTGACTTTTTGTACAAACAACGTTCCGTAGCCATTACTTGATTTGTTATGGCACCGGATTTTACAGTAAGTCCCCCCCCCCCAAATAACAAGCTTCAGGATTTTCGCTTCCGGTAGCTTGCCGCGGAGTAAGTTTTTCATTTGAGTGCGCTTGATCAATCTTTGCTTCACGCTGCTACGTCAGGAAAATTGACACTTCTTCTCTGTTCTTCTTCTCAACCATGAGCCCAACATGATCATTAATTTCGAGGGAAAATAGAAATCCTTTCACTAGAATAACATTATCAGCATAATTTCATCTTAAATAAACTCCAACATTTGAAGCAATGCAACTGATTGGCATCATCTTCGGGATAGACTGACAGTTTCAGGAGCTTATCATCTTTATAAACCATCGACCAAATCAGATCAGAAATAACTTTTTAGTATGACAAAATTGAGTTTGATACGATGAAAAAATCAGTTTCAAAGCGTCGAACCACGTATGTTCTCTTTCTCCTGTGATTAAGCATCACCGGGATGGAACAGGCCGCGGGCACGGCCTTCCGATTAATTTTAATGGGCCTATGTTGACCATTAACTATGCATTCCCTCTAGAGGAAATCGTTTAGTCAATCCAAAAGAAAACACCATTATAGGAGCATGTATAGTTAGTATAACATACTTAAAGATACCTACCTAAACATGCTCTATCTGACATAAATGTTGCGAACTGATTCTTAAATAGTAAGAAAATACTAACTTTTGCACGTAATTACTAATTACACATAGCTTATCTCAAATAAAATTGTCAGAATCCTATTCTAGCCTACATGAATTTTTATAGCAGAAAATAAATAATTAAGCTCCACCATTCTGCTAAGGTCCACATTGTTTCTATCGACTTTTAAAAGCGCGGGAAGCCGAAGGGCGTCAACTTCTGCATAATTTTAGCGCCAGTAGAAATCGACATCAAAAGAAAGGGGATCTTGACTTTTTTCTGTGCTGCCATAATGACTATGATCTCCTGCCGTTTGGTCAACTGTGTGAATTTTGTAAGAATTATGTATTCCTTAGCTTATCTATGGAATGATTATTTCATATCTCGATTAACTGGTAATAATCTCGAGGAATCAAAATGAATGATTGGATTTCAATGCAAATACATGTACGAGTAATGATAGTAGGCTAGCGCCTACTGCCTGTGCTCTTGACAGTAGCGATGGTAGAGCAGTGTCTGAAGTTAGCGGCATGCGATCAATTTTGATTGACATCGTACGTTGTCAACCCCTGCTGGCTTTGATTACTCCGGCCGGTTTCAGCCCTGAATCATTTATATTATTTATATTGATAGAATTTTCTAGCAATGCATTCCCAATTTAATGTGTATTTAACTAACTTTTGTAAAATGCTTTAAAAGTAGGTTTCGTTATAGATCGCAGATTTCCTTTGCTAAGACTGGCCACTTTGGCAATGTTTTCCACGGTTTTTATGCAAGTATTTGAGCATTCCGAAATCTTGCTCCGGTGTAGAGTTGTGGGTACAATTTCTGTGCATGGTTGATATTTCTTAAAACTATATTTATCACTGTTCTAAACTTGCGGAAAACCCCTTCGCATGCTAGTATGTTTCAATGAAAACAGAATATTTTGGAAATCGTAAAAACAACCACAGGTTAAAATTTTGGTTAAGCATCGTTTTTGATAACAAATGTGCACATTCAGCATCTGCTTTTGGTTTCATCTTTTGTTAAAAAAAGAAGTTGCAGAGACCTGCTCCTCACAGCAGGCCTATTATCATTTCAATGATTCTGATTTCTGTAGTAGCCTACTACAGAATTATCTGATCACCAAGCTAATCATATCCATGATGTGGCCCGCTACTAGCACCGTTTTTAACACCTATGAGCTGGATGATTCGCATGCAACATGCAAAACTTGCAAGTCATGGCATACACGTACATTTGAAAAATTTCTCTTCTTTATCCATGACTCGGTCTCCCACGAAATTTGTTTCATGATTAGCTAGCAGCTTCTCTACTTAAAGCACATGTACATGTACATGTATGTTCTCTGCCAGAACTGCATGTGCATATATTAGTTTTGCAATTTCCAATTCATACAAGCAGTGGCAGTAGCAACGCTCGCATCACCTTGGCCTCCAGACAAAAAAAGTGCGAACTGAAGTATAGGGCGAACAGATCTCTCCAAATGTGCACCTATAGCACAATGCAACTAATATCAAGACTCACAGTTTACGAGCAATCATAAAGATCAATCGTTTTGCAAACTTCAATTTTCAACAAATACACTTTGTCATGTCTTAATAGTTGTTTCCTGTAACGTAAGTGATGCAATTGCCATTCATATCTTGACATCCACTCCACTTTCTGTTACGTTTTTACTAATTCACATGTTTTCCTGACTACAAGTTTTTAACTGCACAAACCAAGAAAAGCAACTGCACATTTGAATTTATAACTGCAGAAATTGTTAAAAACCCTATAGCTAAACAACAGTGCATGAGAGTGACCATGATCTACCATGGACGTTACTTAGAGAACGATCTGCCGCGATGATTGGTGTGGTGCATTCGAATATACTGTACAGCAACAGTATCTATTTCCTAAAACTGAGGATTCGCGTTGTTGTATTTCACTTGGAGAGCGCATTAAGTGAATTACATGTGCTTGTATGTCGGCCATCCTTATTAGGTACTAGTCTCAAAAGGGTATTTCGGTCTATCTTTCAGTATTTGTATAAATCTCATGGTTCCTATTTCATCAAAGTATAGAGCCCTAATGATTGTTTAGATGGAAGTTGCTTTGAAACCTTTGCATATATCAATTTAGGAGATAATAAGAGACAAAAGGTCTGATCAACTCAAAACATAAATTCATTATGCTGAAATCACATTTTTTAACTTCATTTAAGTTAGATAAAAAATACAAAAAATATCATGCGAACAGCGATAACTAAAAATACAATCCCAAGTTGCATCAGTAAAGAAAAATGCCTAATATAGTCATTTTGCTTTCTTTGACAAAAGATGATTTAAATAAACTAGAGCTATAATTGGAAATTTACAGCTCTAATCATCGTTTCATGGTATTATTGAGTGAGTGACAACTGATTTGTCAATAAAGAACATTAACGCCCTTGATTCCCCGACCGCTTCCTATGGTAGGTTCTAATCATTGTATTTGACACACGTTCTGAAGTGACAACAAGCAAGGTTGGACCTAGGGTTTTGGGTCGACCTTGGGTAAGTGATACAAAACTTGGGTTTTCTATTAATGCTGAATATATACAGATCAACTTACATAAATTAATATTTTGATTTGAATCTTAGGAAAGCTACAGGATAAGAGCATAAAGTTCTGATATTTTATCAAGTTTCCACTGGATTCACAGAAAATTTCACGAGTGAAATACTTGTGATTATTAGCTATTTCATTCTGGGCTTGACAATACCGCGCATTGAAAGTTCATACATATTGTATCTAGGCCTACTGTAAGTTTACATGTCTTTTGTTGCATTTGTGCATATTGAATTTTTATATATTCCGCATATTTTACATCTTCGCAGTCATCTTCTCACCCTTAACTTTCTGCGATAGTCGACATTTATCCAAAAATTAAAATCATTCCGATTTCGCATTCTAAATATGCTTAACCATTCACTTACTCCGCAGCTATAATATTTATCAAGCCTGTTTATATTCCTGAATGATAAAATAAAAAACAATTGCCTTGCTATGAGCAATGTGTAACTCAATCATAGCTAAATCAAAGATCTTCAATTAGTCAGTATATCAGTGTAGGTTAAATTAAAAGAAAACTTTATGACGTAATACATGTACACTGTAAATCGCTGGATACGAAAATTACATACAAACACATACCAAGTTTACATACAATTTGAAACCAAAATTTGATACGAGATTCTGGCATATATGAAGAAATCTGGTATGTTTTTCATACGAATGGCCATTTACTTTCGTATGTGATTGGTATGTAAACGATACGAACTATGCTAACTGTGATTGGCTGTTTTACGTTGAAATACGAATCCTTGGTATGTTTTATATACGAGACCCGATGCAAATTGGTATGTGTTTCGTATGTCTTTCGTATGAATAGCTTTATGTCATATAGCAAAAAATATGTTATACTACATAATACTTACAAATAACTTTTTTCCAGTAATACCAGCCGTGAATATTTCTTTGTGAAAGTGTGGTATTTAACTAGATTAGATTTATTGTGGAATTAAAGCCGCATGTCATCTTTGCAACTTGTCTTATAGCATTCACAAGACTCATAATTAGCTCATTTCTTTGAACTAAATTGATAAACATAATTTCAATATAACGATAACTTTTCAGCAACCATGTTGACTTATATATCTCAAACATAACTATTTTTGCATTTAATGAATTATAATGTGTTTTTACTTCGGATTGATAATATGCCTTATTTCAAAATTACATGATACATAATTGTTGATGGTTGAATACTTATTGATTATTCATGAAGTGCCTTAGACTTACGTGTATTAAAATCGAATTCAGCATTTAAGGTATCACTCTTGAATGTCATTATCTAACTACTTACAGAACAGTAGTAACATTAATGTGATCTTTATTGACAAAAGTCCTTAAATCAACATACTTTGGACATGATTTATGCTTTCTTTTAACATTGTGCTGGTATGGCTTTAGTATGTAAAGCATACCACACTTGAAATAACATGCGAAAAGCATACAAATATATACCAAGATCATACAGAAATATACCAAAAAAATATTTTGGTATGCATCCTTCGTATGTGATTGGTATTGAGCGATTTACAGTGTACTTACGCTACTAATTACATTAATTATTGCAATAATAAATCGTTTCTCACTAATACCACACTTATCATGGGCCCAATAGGAATTTTGGCCTATGGAAGAATCTTTATGTCAGCACAAAATACAAAGAATGCACTTCGTCTACTTGATTTCATTCATTTATTTAAAAATGGGTTTTGGGTTTTGACGCCAAGATTTTGCCCAACCTTGCAGCAAGCGGCGAGGGTGAGAGTTGTCATCTCAAAGTTCGAGAGATGAGATTTTTGTCTCTAAACTGCAGAGGGAGGGTTTAACGTTTGCTGAGTTTGAGTGTAGCCTACTTTTTAATAATTACTAATTCTTCAATTGTCTGCTTTATAATGCGTTAGTGGAGGTTCCTAAATTTCGTGTGCCTGTGCAAAAAATGAAGCTTTATCGTGTAGTAACCATATGTTGATGTTGCTTATCTCAATTTTAGATGCGGATATCCCCATGTTCGGCTCGAGGCTCATGCGACTGATCTTCACAAGACAATATTTCTTATCGAAAAGCCGCTACATTTGGGAGGAGATTCTCATCGACAACCAAGTGCTGACAAAACAATGTTCAGTGTTAAAGGTATGTAGCCTCTGCCTTCTATAAGGAGACTTCCACTATCAGTGCCTCTCGATATGCACTTTCGGACTGCTAAAATATTGTCGCAAACATTGTTCGATAAGAAGCTTTTAACCGTTGACATGTCCTCTTCAGTGTATCATCTTTCAAAGTTCACCACTATTTTTTGAAGGCGGCCCAGAAATATATTCCAATATATTTATAGAAAACGTAAGAGCATAATCTTTTGCTGTACCCTACCTTCTCTCCTTTGTCTTTACATATCCAAACTTTATTCAAACAAATATAACGAGGCAGACACCATCTTCCTATATTTATGCTTCGTGGCGTCGATATTTTGCTTTCATGTGAGATGATAGACATTATTGTAATTATTAATATTGAATATTGTTATATATTTTTTAAAAACTTTTGATCAGAATTTTGATGAAGTTGTGAAAATATGTTCTCTACATGCGTTGAGTCATTTGTTAGACCAGACAAAAACCTTGCTAGACTGTCCACGGCGACGGCGAAACTGCTGTTTTCATAAGTAATGCAGCTTGGGGTCCTTTAATAGACTTTGGAACTGCTTTCTTAAACTTAAGGAAGTATTTCACTGAAGAGACTTAGAGGGCCAGACATTTTTTATCCAAATTTGAGGAAAGTCCACCCTCATGAAAATACCTCACTAACTTCTCCTCAAACTCTCCAAAACTTACAGCGAAATAGTGAATCTCATGATGAATTAACGAGAATTTAAGCTGATTGAGGCGAATGTAGGACGGGTTCACCTTAACTTACAGCGAATGCGAATTTTCTCTTTACGAATAATGGCCGTAGGGCGAATCTTCCTCCTTAACTTCTCAGTAACTAAGAGCGTGAAGAATATCAACGATCCTATTAATGAATTCAGTGGGATGTTTGATAATGATATACAGTGCACTAAGTAAATGAGTCATAGCTCATCATCGTCTGATTGGATCAAAGTACTGTATTGTGACTTTCATCAGAGGAACGCATACCACAGGACATTTTCGTCGTTGGTGCTTTTGATGACGGACAAGTGATTTCACAGCATTCGAGCAGCGAAGATTTACAAGTGAGTGTTATCTCATGTTTGATATACTTAAGTAGTTTGCAATCCATCAACCTAAGCTGTTACACCGAAAAGAGTCAAATAGCTAGCTGTCTACATAAGAAAACGACTTCAGAATGTTATGAATATAAAGCCTTATGTTTGAAACAAGTGCACCATTGAAAAGGAGTTTCACTTTTATTTAGGCAAACAGATATTGAAACTTTTTTGCATTAGAGTGTGGTATTTACAGATAAAGAAATTTCCAACAACTTTCATTAACTGATCTCATTAGAGAGATCACTTAACAGATTTCTCAGTTTGATTTTTTCAATTGAATTCGATAGAAATGCCTAGAAAGAGAGATTACTTGACTTGGCTAAGACCTAATTCTGGAGAGGAAATTCCAAGAACATTCCAAGACTCATTTCCCAACAGACAGTGGATGCACAGATTTCTTCCATGTCTGAGCAAACTTTTGATGCATCTCAATTTGTGCTGGCGTCCGATGTTAGTCTGTTGGACGATGATGTTTCGACAGATAATGATACCGAGAGCGAGTCGGAATTGTTCAATGAATTCGATCGAGAGGAAAGTGAAGCATTATATGAAGGATCTAACATTACAATATCCACTTTTATGACGACGTTTTTGTCCATTGTTATCTCTTGCAATTTGTCTATCTCATGTGTAGAATCCATCTTGAAATTTACGAGCATGATTCTTCCGCAGCCTAATAACGTGATTAAAACTAAATATAGATTCAAGAAATATTTCAGCTCATCATCCGATGACTTCACTGAATATCACTATTGTGGTGAATGTGCAAAAGTTCTATTGCCTAGCCTCAATTGCGAAACGTGTCAGAAATCGTTCACTAAAAAGCAACTTGCTAAACAGGGACATCGGTTTTATATGACAAATATTCAAAAGTTGATGAAAAGAGTTATCGAAGTCCATCAGAAAGCTTTCTTACCATTAAAAGGCAAATGGTTCGAAGATCTGTATAGAAAGTTTTCAAATAATGTCTTGACCGTAAGCTTCTGTTTTGATGGAGTGGCGATATTCAAATCTACTAAAAATTCAGTGTGGCCCATACTGGCTTTCATCAATGAGCTTCCAAACCATCTAAAGTTCAATAATGTGATACTTTGTGGTCTTTATTATGGTTGTAGTAAGCCAGATACAGCAGTCGTGTTCAAACCGTTTATTGACAATTTAAAATTTCTATTTGAGCATGGAATCGAAGTCAGTGGCAGATTATACAGAATCATTTTTTTTTAATTGCACATGTTATTCAGTGGCAAGGTGTCAGTTACAAAACGTAAAGCAATTTAACGGATACAATGGATGTAATTGGTGTGAATACCCATCGAAAAGCGTCCGTAAAGGCAGGGGCTATAGTAATGTATATCCATACTCAGATGTTGAAGAGTATTTAAGGACTTGTGATAGCGTTGCTTTGCGCGCAGCGAAGGCTGAATCTAGTAGTAAACCCCACTTAGGTGTCAAAGGTACTAGTTGTTTGAATGAAATTCCATTTTTTTGATGTTGTGGAGGGATTCACGATCGATTTAATGCATTGCCTGGACCGAGGAGTAATGAAGTGTCTGTTGGACATTTGGTTTGGTTCAACAAGCAGTTTGATGGATAAGGGAGTCTGCATTACGAAATATAAGGATAACATCGATGCTGAGTTGTCGCGGTTTCAAGTTCCTTCTTCAATTTCACGTGTACCTAGATCTTTGAAATTTCTCAAATTTTGGAAGGCTCAGGAATTCCACAATTTTTTGCATTATTATGGACCACTAGTATTGAGTAAATATCTACCAGAACGAGCTTTTGAAAACTTTATTTTGCTTAGTGATACATTCAATGATATTTTGTAACAACATGACACTGATTTGGAGAAAATTGATGTTAATTTGAACAGATTTGTTTACGAATATGAACTGTATTATGGAAAGGAATGCATGACCTATAATGTACATCAGCTACTGCATGTATGCAATTGTTTGAAGAACTATGGCATCTTTCCGTTGTACTACATGTACAAGTTTGAATCCTTCAATGGTTTGTTATCTAAATTGTTTAATGGCAATCAAGAAATTAGTAAACAAATTCTCCAGCGGTTCAATTTGCTGTGGCATTTCACGAACACGTGTGAATCAAAATACATGCCAAGCATTTTTGAAGATTTTATTATTGAAGAGATGCGATCAAATAGCCCTATTCACATAGGGGCAAGTTCAATATTCGAACTATATGAATGCTATCTACATTCTCTACGATTAAGTGGCATTTCATGCCAGAAGAACATGGAGGTGATAAAGAGTGTTACAATTAATGGTAGAACTTTAACGGGGTCGATGTTTTGTAAAGCATCGAGAAGATGCGGATGCTATGTCTACAATGAGGAAACGATATTATACACATCATTCTTCATTCAATGGTGTAATCTCATATTTCTTGTTGGATACCATGTAGAGCACGAAAGCCAAAGCTCATATGTCAAAAGAGTCCTGAGGCTTGGGAATGTGATAGTAAGAGACCTATCGAAATTGGAATTCAATCAAATGATTGTTTATAAGGAAAATGGAAAGACACTTCTATCCATTGTGCCTCGATCAGATCCGGCGTTTTAAGTTGATTTGAACATACACTACATAGCCTATCACAATGATCTCATGATTACTATATTAGTCTAGTCTTAGCATTGTAAAGTAATTTTATTACAATCAGCACAACCTGAAGCAAATAATTTCCATGTTTAGGACAAAGATTTGCTTTAATCACATCCTTGTCTGAAAAATTATCATCTCTAAGAAGCCTGTACATCAAAAATAGAATAGGTGAGTTCAAAGGAGAACGCAAGCTATTGCTGTCATCCCATGATATTAAAATTGATACGCATTTTATTTCAGAAATATGCGTTATGTGATAATACAATGGGAAGAAAAGTCGGCGGAATTCAAACCTCAATTGTCAATCGAGCCAGAAAGCTCTGTCAGCGATCCTCGGTTGCTTTCGAATAAAAGTCGTTCAGGAGATATAACTTGGGCCGGCTGTTTAACAACCAAGCCACCATCTGGTTGGGAAGTACACAAAGGACGGGTGCTTGAAATTGTAGGTAAGATTATACCGCACCATGTGAATTTTTATCATCTACACTGCATTCAATTTACATGTATGTTTCAAGTGAACCAATAGCTTTCACATCAACTAAGAGATAGTGTTAATGCATTATGTCGGTCGTTGTTTTTCTTTAGAAGTAACTTCGCATAATATTTCTCTGATGTTTGGGAAATTATCACATCATTGGGGTCGTAATAATAACCACACTGACCCCCCTGGTGACCGTGGAGAATAGCTTTCTTTGACGGATGGCAGGCAAAGACTATAGGCCTACTACGACGATTCCTTCTGGGAGCAAGGAAGTCGGAGCGGTTGCTTGATAGGTGTGTCTGGGGTAGTGTTACTTGGTATCAGGGTTTGTTCTTGTTGGGTTCCTGGCCCCTAAGAGCTATGTAGTGCTCATGGCTGGGGAGACACCCCTGCAGCTGACAATGTGTCCCTGAGACTCCAGAGTCAATGAGTCAATTTAGTTCAATGATTTTATTTGCCACAAATAGTCCTACTTCGATGTTTTTCACGTAATGCGAAGTGACAATTTTAAATGGTCAAAAGTTTTTCTGTGTCAAGTTGTCCGACTTACGTAACTGAAAAGCTCCAACAACACAACCCTTTGAAACATGCATTGCGATTTATTGTTGTTGAAAGGCAACAGATTTTTACTACTGCTACTAAACAGCTACTATGATTTTTTACTTGCAGATTCAAAATTCAAGGCGGAAGAATTCCTAGAAAATTGTCTCCGCAATGAAAGGAAACGAATTGATGATCTATTCGTCAGCGTAAGTAATGTGTTACATGATAGAATCCATAGCCTAATCAAAAAAGTGCGCATGACATTTGAAATAAGAACGTCTATGGTATAGTCGAGTACATGTTACTGGCAAGATGTACTGTACATGACTGTAAGTAAGATAAGTGTGATTAATCGATGATTTCACTTTGAATGATTTCGCCCTTTATATTTCGCAAATTAATACAACCTTTTTTGGTCATTTGTAACGCTTCTAAATTAATGTCTATTTTCATCTTAATTGTACTTATCGACAAAATTGAATCATTCTATTGATACTTTTGGAGCTGGAAACAGCCAAGTGTTTTCAGATCTTATTATTTTATTATCAAGTTGTATGCCTACTAGTCTTCGATAACCATTCAGCAGCCATCTTGTACTTTATATCTTGTATGCTTCATTATAATCTTAAAATGCCTGACTCTTTCCAGCTCCAACATTGTCCTACCATGACCAGTCAAGGCATTTTCAAAAAAACATTTTCCCAATGTTTCAAAAATTCGTTCAAAAATAATGATAAATCATGTCCTTCTATTTCAATTTCATTTTTCAGGATGAGCTCTTACAGTTAGAAAAAACGGAGTTGGTGAGAAGAATTCGTTGCATGGAGCGAAGAATAGAGGAATTAGAACGACTCAATTCAATATTGATCTCAGATGTTCCACAGTCAATCTCGAGAACATTAAAAACTATCGTAAGTTGTTTAGTACATCCATAAGAAAACGAGTGTTCTTGTGCGCATTTCGTTCAATTGTCAATTGATATAGGCTACACACATCATGATATTTCCTAATGATAATGATTGTCGCATTTCAATCCGGTCCGGGATCCGTTTCTGCTAAAATGATGAGGCTCAAGCTCGTTATATCTGCATACAGAATGAGAATTCATCCATATTAACAACCGTAACTTACACTGTTTATTTAGAGAAAATATTCTTGCGCTTAAAATTCCTTCCAAGTCACTACTTTGAGGTGTGCTGAATTTGTGTCTATTTCTATAAAATTCATCTCATAAATACTCGATATTAACCAATGAATGATGAAATTAACTGTATGACAATAACATGTTAGACAACATTACTAAGTGGGTACATAAATACCTTGCTTATTTGTACAGAAGCCCCTACTGTTCATTATTAAAGTTAATTATTTATGAGGCATTATACAGCCTAGTCCAATGCTTCATTTTTTTATAACTGACTGACGTTTGAAACATTACTAGATTTGCGCATGAAACACATAGGCCTAGGGGTGAAGTGGGGTAAGTGCGTCACTCAGGAATTTCTCTTCAGCTTCAGGTTCTATGAAAGGCATATTTCACTCATGTATATACTCAAGTATTCTGAAAATTTTCATGAGTAAAGGTTTCATTTTCTATAAATATAATAGTTACCAGATGATTTCAAAATCATACATGAAAAAATTTTCATCCTTTAAATTTATGATCATTTTTTTGCTAACTTATTTAGTTGGTAAGAATACTTTCGCTGTCTATCTTGATAGAAGAGAACTTCTTAGGGATGTATTAACTTCAATGACAAGCATTTATTGCATTGAGATATTGCTAGTTCCTAAGTTATAGTCAAAATTCTAAACCAATCGTAAAATATGACCTTTGGGTAAGTGCGTCATCAGGGTCATTTAAAATAGTCAAAAAATATGTGTCAAATTTTTACTAATATTCAATGAAAATTTTACTGAATATTTAAGTAAATACCCACGAGAAATCATATCTCTAACGGCAGCTTCAGATGTTCGATATTCTTTTCCTGACAGTCAAATTACCTGATTTCGCGTCGCACTTACCCCACTTCACTACCAAGCTCGCACAAAGTTGTAGGCACTTGACATTAAAGACTTACATGTCTCTTTGTCATGATGACCTCCGCTGTTCAGACATACGTGAATGAGGATGGCTGCTTATTCATTTAATATCAATCTAACCCGTGTCCTTTTGGTGAAATATCAGATGAGTGAGAAAGTCATGGAGCAATGCAATCCTATCAACCATCTTCGAAGCGCAGTTCGGTTTTGCAATATCATCATGGAACATCAATTATTCTAAAATAGCCATCAGAGGCACACTCGATTTGTCAGAATCATAAAGAGATACTTCTCATCGGTTCAACATCGGCCTGAGTCGTTGCTGCTGTAGCTCGAATAATCAACGAATCCAGATGCAAAGTTACTAATTAAACATACTTAATTTAACATTGATCTTCATAAGAATATGTTATTGTGATTTTTAGCAATTACAAATGTTTAGGATCCAATAAATCCATCAAAGATACTGCATTTTTAGCCATCCATACGTGGCCAAATTCAAATTAGTGAGGTTAATGTGTAATTGTATTGAAACGTAGTCTTCTTTTATTGTCAACGAGTATCATATTGTTTCAGATTGTGCCAACTGCTTCAAAAGTCGATCATTCATTAAACCATGGGAACATCCTTCCTTCAACACAGGACTCTTCAGCATCCGCAAGCTATTCTCAGTCATCTCAAGTGAAATTCCAAGAGAGAAACGAAAATATCCTTCCTTCATCGCAGGACTCTTCAATCTCCGCAAGTTATTCTCAGCCATCTCAAATGAACTGCCAAGAGAGAAACGAAAATATCCTTCCTTCATCGCAGGACTCTTCAATCTCCGCAAGTTATTCTCAGTCATCTCAAATGAACTTCCAAGAAAGAAACGAAAATATCCTTCCTTCACCACGACAAGTTGATGGCAGCTGTCGGACTAATGTTTACCAAAGATATCTGGCACTAACTACTCAACAAGAATTTGGTATAAATTCCTGTACAAAATGGAAGAAGTTAGTCAATACCATTTTGAATATTGTGTATACTAAACAAGAAATGGTTGCGATGAATGCAGTAAGAAGCACCAGAGACTTATCAAACCGGCTCGTGATGAGTTCAGACATAAGAGAGTGGATATTTGGTAAGTGTGAGCTCTGAGTAGATTTGCATGAAGTACATATAAATGTACTGTAGACGCCCAAATATATGGCAATTCACACATATTCAGTCAAATAAATGAATATACAACTATACGTGTATATGCACTTGAATACCTGTTTAGAGTTTCGCAACTTGAATAGATAAGAGCTCTCACATCCTCAGCTACGCATTTAGCCCACATGCATCCCAAGCTTAAATCCAGGTATGGATAAAACATCAATATGTACTCCATACATCAATATAATACAATGTCACATAACTTGTCTATGCTCTCAATGTATTTCTTAATAGTGACATTTGCGATGTATGATCTAAGAAAATCTACGATGTCGTCATGATATCGTTGCATGAAGATAGACAAATGTATCTATAATAAATGTGTCTATGTATACGATATTACTTTTGGTACCTTACTTTTTGTACATCACTTTTTTTCATCGCTCTTTTCATTACAAACTTATTGATATATCCACGCATTCGTGTACATGTAGCTCCTTTTCTTTGACTGTCTATGAGATTCCATTTCTATGAAGACAATCATTGTCAGAATATCAATTCAAGTAATTATTTTCACGAAATTTGAAAAGTCATACTTTTTAGTAAGGCACTGATATTGTTCAGAGTACTGAAATGGACTTTTCGAATGAGTGAAGGTAATTTATTTCTATGCATGCATCCCAATAGTGATCCATGGATATCTTGATTTTTTATTTATTTGCAATACCTTGATGATATCTACAAAAGTCAGCAATAGAAGCTTCATACTTCCATGCCTGCAATTTGAATTAGATGATTTGCATTGTATGACAGTAATTTGTTACGTTTACTGAATAAGTTCACGACAAGGATGAAGAGAATTGCAGAAATGATTAATAAGGAAATTGGACCTCTATCTACCGGAAAAGGTATGTAGACAGATGACAAGAATTTGTTCAACATCAGCATTTAACCAACAAAGACACGCCGCCACCAAAGGAATACCATTTTATCGAGAAATACCAGTTTTTTGACAGGAATGCCCTGTCACATCTTGACATACTGTAGTGACTGACTTTCTGCTGTTCTTTTTTTAACTTTCTACTTTTCTATGTCTTTTACAAATGCTATGTCTCAAATGAATTGTATCGAGCATTTCGATTATCTTCGAAACACAAAAAAGGTCGGTACTTTCGATAATTATTCTAACGATCACCAAATGCCGATAGAGAGCCTACAAAATTAACCAAACTCTAAAAAGTTGACCATGCACTGAAAAGTTGAGCAGGGATTGAAAAATAGATTTTTTTCAAGCGTTAGCAGCTATGGTAAAGTTGACTTTTCAACACATGCATAGAAATAAGTCATTATAATCATTTTGTTAAAGCGAGAGTGATATCTGTTGTCATCTATCATGGCATGAATTGATCACGAATATAATTTCATATTTTGGAGGCATCATAGATTGTTTGCAGCTATGTGACATACCAAATGTACCATAGCGCTTCAGCGACATGACCTAAATATCAGCCTCGGCCTGCTGCCTCGTCTGATATTTGTCATGTCACTTCATCGCTGCGCTATGCTACATTTGGTTGATATAACACCAACATTGGTTTTTTAGGGCGTTTTTAAAATATCCTACACTGCTGCCTGAAAATATGTATGTTGATAATATTGCGCGTAAAATGAAGTGTACGACATCAATGTAGGAAAACAGCTGGCAAGGAAATAAACTGAAAGGAACACCTGTTCAATTGAAAACACAACACATCTACTCAGTACGAATTAAACTTAAGCCTTCTTTTTTACCACATTATACCTACCATAGCTAAATTACACACAATAGACATTTTTAGCATTGTTTGTTGTTAGCATTTTTTAGCAGCGTGTTTTTGACCTTCGATTTGTCGCAAAAACATCAACCTGATTAGATTTGAATTCTGCTGAAATTACATGTATGTCTGCTCAGTGATTATGATTTTGAGGCGCTATGATTTGCTATCTTAGCCATAAATGTAATTAATAATTGACTGATACGGCAAACAGCAATTTATGTCTGAACGAAATTATCTAGCTACAACTCAGAGCTACCAGAAAGTTCTAAGATATCTTATCCCTCTCTTCGGCAACCAAAGAAATTTTGTTAACTAGTTCCGCAACCCACCACGTAGGCTACAACTGCTTGGTTTTGCTGATCAATGCATAGTTCAATTTTGCTTGTTAACCCACTCTCTTTGATGTTTGGAGACAGCTTACATGTAAATGATTATGATTATGACAATTGTGATTTCAATCTGAATAGATATAATTCTTTTTTTAGAGAAAGTTCATGGATTGGATGTGAATATTGCCGATCCTCAAATCGTTCAGCAGATATCGCACAAGTTTCGCGATGCGCGGAAATTGGAGCGAATGCAGAACTTTAAAAATTGAAATTTGTTCCCAATTTTTACATGGATAATAAACTGGAAATCAGAGTATCTCGATGGTTTGTATTGTTTTGTACTGCACGGAGACAGAATGTAATCCGTAAGTAATATGTTTGATCACGTTTCAGAAAGTTATCGGTGAGAAATAATGATGCATGCTTCCTATTTACTGTTTCGTCATTCGTCATTCATTAATAGGAAGATTTTACACAGAGTGAGTCAAAAACAACTAGACACTGTATAAATAGGCCCTTAGTGTCACTACGTCGATATGAATATGAAAACAGTTTGCATATTAACGTATAGTGACACTAAGGGCCTATTTATGCAGTGTCTGGTTTTTATTACTGATTCTGTAGTGTGGAGATTGTTAAGGAGGCGTCCAGATTCTCCTCAGACGATTCGGGAGAACATAAGGAGGCGTCCAGAATCTCCTCAGACGAATAGGGAGAACATAAGGAGGCGTCCAGAATCTCCTCAGACGAATAGGGAGAACATAAGGAGGCGTCCAGAATCTCCTCAGACGAATAGGGAGAACAACCATAAGGTGACTATAAGTCGTGTCCAAAATCTCCTCTTGAAATCGCTCTAAAACTTATGGAGGATTTTTCACAAGGGCATGCATTCGACTTCTAATTTTTATTCTTAAGCGAGGCCTTTCAGTCACTAGGAGGCTAAGATAGCCGAAGACAGCTTCTTGTAGTGACTAATCGAAAGGCCTCGCAAAAACAATATAAATTGGAAGTCGACAACATCTCCCGCTTTCGGGCTTTCCTCAAATTAAGGAAATATGTTTCTCTTACCTTTTCTATAAATGTTTACTTTTATCTAGATATTTATTTCAGCGCATCGTAGAATTTGAACAACTGCATGCATGCTCTTATCTGATGTGAATGAATTTTTTCCACTATCCAGTTGTATATTGTGTATGAGTCCTAGCTGTTGCTATGTTAATACATGAAAAGTTTCATTATTAATTGTTTTGTAAATTTCATCGGCAGCAACTGCGGGAAGCGCACTGATCTCATGATGTTGTCATATTTAGCACACAGCTTGCTGGGTCAAACAGTCCCATTCTAAGCAATTAATATTAAACTTCGCAGTTTATTTATAGTGCTTATGCTAGGCAGAACATTGGTTGCCTACGCAGCACCACACTAAGCAATTATTATAAAACTTGGCAGTTTATGTATGGTGCTTACTAAGCAAAAACATGGATAGCCTACGCAGCGCCATTCTAGGCAGTTATTATATAACTTGGCAGTTTATCTATGGTGCTTACTAAACTACCTATTAAGCATAGCATATTTTTTTTTTACTCGGGAAGAAGCAAAGTTCTACGACTTGTGCACTTATCTACCTAACAAATTATATTGGAAACACCTTATCGTCAGTTTAAATGAAAATCATCATCCTCTAGGAATCTCAGTTACAACTACATAAAATAAACTAAGATTAAGCCTACTGTACAAAATATAACTTAACTGTAATGAATAAATTTATAATGAATTTTGAAGAAAAGAAAAAATAAAATACATGTGAAACTACAGTACGAGTATGGGTACTGAACTTGCTAGAATCGACCTACAACGTCTCACCTGGAACTACTCCATGAAGAAAATGAAATAAGGAACTAGACTTGTTATAAATGGACCGATTGGTGTCTAACTATTCATGAAATTTAATCTATCTCTCAAGAGGACCGGTCTGTGTCCCATCATATCTAGCCTTAATCCGCAAACAATTATGACAAGCGTAACCTGCATACGACGGAAGATGTTATCAATCACCTATTTCACTACAGATGGGAAAGGAGATAATTATTCACGCTGTTACCTAACTTAATATAGAAAATAAGCTAACCAAGAAATTATCAAAGTGTAGATCGTGCTAACAATTAAAATACAGAAAAAAAGGAAAGTGATTGGTAATAAATTCTGAAAGATTAACTGCTGAAATTGATTAGTGAAGTACGAACTGTAATGGAATATTGAAATTGTAACAAAAGAAAAATAATAATAATAATGAAAAAAATTGAATGAATGAATAAATAAATAAATTAAGAAAAAAGAAGGAAATAAGCAGCACAAATGAAAATAAATTGGTAAAATAATCAAAATCTGAATAAATAAATAAAAGTCAGTCACAAGAAACTAGTGTAAAATAAATGAGTAGACTGCAAAAACAATTAGTACAAACGAATAATGTAATACATACTGAAAATAAAATAAAATAAAATTGAAATTAGTCCTTAAAAGGACTGGTTTTGCGTTCCCTGTACCAGGTACGAAGTCATCAGCAGGAACTCAGGTAAGATTCGTGTTTCGGCCCCAATTCCTGAACACTCAAACCCACCTGAGCGGGGCCCTGCACAGTAAAACTGTACAGCTTCCACAAAGTCAAAAGTCGGGTTAGTCACAATCGGTGTAAGTCAAAATCGACAAAAAAAGGAAAATCTGATATTCAGATCATATTTGCGCCTGTCATTTGATCGCTCTCGATATTGAGAAGGGGTTCGACCATTTATCACACAATATGCTTATTCAGAAAATGTCAAGAGACAAATTTGATCCATTTTTGGTAGCCTTTATTGGCAACTATCTTGTTGGTCGATCGCAAAGAATACGTTGGAAATCTTATTTCAGTAATTTTCGTAAAATAGCTAGTGGAGTGCCGCAGGGATCCACAGTTGGACCAACTCTCCTCGCTTACTTCTTATCTGATCTTAAGGTTGATAAGGATGTATGCTTGCTCAAATATGCAGATGACATTTTTCTTTGTGGCGCTGTTCCTAAGGATCAATCTCAGAGTCCTTTAGTTTCTTCATACAATCATATTTTGGAATGGATGAAAATGAACAATATGAGCATCAAAGAGAACAAATGCAGACAGATGTCAATAACCCTGAAGACGGGCAGCCAAGAATTTGCTTGGGAATTGAGTAATATACCGGAGTGTTCAGATCCTAAACATTCTCGGAGTGGTGGTTGATAAACGATTAAATTGGAAATCACACTTCGAAATCGCATCCAAGAAATCTTCGTCTCATATGTATGTTCTCCGGCAACTAAAGCCATTCTTAAACAAAGAAGAAGTTTTTTTTATCTATCAAGGTTGCATCCGATCTATTATGGAATGCTGTGCCCCCCTTTTGTTAACCTTCAAAGTTATCAATCAAAGTTCTTAGATAGAGTACAATCGCGTTGTCATAAAATAGTCTGTGCTTCCTCATGTGATTGTTCATTAATGATTCCGCTAACTAATAATCGGAGAACTATGTGTGGACTAAGGCTGTTCAAGCAAATTATTGCGAACACAAATCAGCCTCTCCATCACATACTTCTTCCGCGACTGCCATATTCAAGAAAATTCCGGCTACCCATAGTATCGAATTCGATTCAGCAATCCTCTTTTGTAATCTCCATGTCAAAATTGTCAAATTGCGGCTTTTGATGATAATTTGTCTTTCTACATGATATGTCTGAGTGTTCATTTTTTACTTTTTCTGTTTTCTTTGTTACTTGAAACTGAATTTTTGTCTGACCCTGATTGTTATCACATTTGGTTTTCCCCCACGATTCCTATTACTGGGGTGCATAAGAAATAAACGTCATTATCATTATTATTATTAATCTATGAGCTCAAACCTGCCTTGAGATCTGATGGAGAATGGGTAAATTCTTCTCTTAAGCGCAGAAAGGTCATGCACTTTAATGAATTGAGGCGTGTTAAGTCACCTGATTTTGTCAGAGAGCGAATTCAGAAGCATGGTGCATGTAGTCCTAATTGTCCTTGTCGAATGAAGTCACGACATGGGAGAAGCGAGCAAGATTGCCGACTAATCTTGCCGATGCATTTACCACAGATTGTAGACGCTGAACTTGGGTTTTCGGAAGTCCCGCAAGAAGTCAATAAGCAACGCAGAAGTCAATAAGTGGGAACACCAGCGATGAAACAAGGAATTTAGCGTGTGATCGAGATATTGATCGTCGAATTGAACGTATCTGATGAAGTGTACCAAAGCTGGAGGAAACAATCTTTGATAGATGAGTGGAAAAAGTCAGTGATCGATCAATAGTGACGCCAAGATATCGAAGTGAGGGAGATGGTGTAATTGTATGACATCCGATTTCGATAGGGACTTTATGTACATCGGACAACCGTTGTCTGGTGGCACACCACATCACTTTAGTTTTATCGGTGTTCAGCATAAGCTTATTTGTCTTAAGCCACTGATCAATGTCCTGTACACATTGGGAAAGAGTTGATGATAAAAATAATTTCTCACCAGACTTGCCTGATCCATAAATCAAGATGTCATCCGCAAAACCATGAATATTGAGATTGAATCTCTGAACCAGGTGTGGAAGATCACCAATGTATAAAGTAAATAGCATGGGTCCTAAAATTGACCCTTGGGGCACGCCAATGGACACTTTCGAGATAGAAGAACGAGATTTGCTCAGTTGAATATACTGCTTACGATTATCCAGGAAAGATTGAATCCATTTTTAGCACCCATCACGAAGACTTTATGAAGTGGAGAGCCTCCTTACCAAAATGCTGTGATCAACAGTATCAAAAGCTGCGGATATGTCAAGTGCAGCAATCAAATTCAGTTTTCAATTATCAATGAATGCAAGGAGATCACTCAGGACTTTGATAACGACGGTTTCACTCGAATGATGAGCCGGATAGGCTGAGCCGTAACTCACTAAATTGGGCTGGTATCACACGTAGAAGATTGTATAATTCAGTTCTCAGTTCGGCGAGTTGGTTGTACTTCGAGGTTGACTCTTCCTTCAAGATCGACGAGTGGTACGCTTTTGTTGAAGAATTCCATCGACGTTGTTTTGTATTGTTAACTGCGGTGAAGGTAGGAGTCACTCCAAAGTTTTGGCAAAGCTTGATGAATTCGATAGCACTTTCACAGTTTATCTGTTTGAGCATTCATTTCTCCCAGCGTCGGAATAATGCAAGTTGATCAGGCTCGTTGTGTAATAATCCGATTAATAACTTTTTTGAAATTATCTTGGAAAGAAATAATAAAGAGAAAATGTTCATTTTCAATTTATTGCCCAGACGTTTCGTTTGTCATACAAACATCTTCAGTGGAAGTGACATGATTATGAAATGCAGAGCACTTTAGAGTTACCACATGTAGCAGTTATCAAATTAACAGGTGGAGAGCGTTGACTTGTAATTTACACACATCAAAGATAAAATTCTTGACAACAAGTGACAAGTCAATTAGTCAACAACTTCGCTGACACTGAATCACGCTGTGTGTTGAGAGAAGGGCGGATTGCAGTGATGAAAAGCATTTCATAGATAAGCAGATCAAATTTACTTTTGCAATATTTCTGAACTCTGAAATTGTCAATCTCCACACGATTATCCCCATGCTCATTTTGGCGATGCAGACCGATGGCCGAATACTTGTGTTCTTTAACACGTTCGAAAAGATGTCAAGATGTCATCCCTACATAATTTGCCTCACACAAATCACATTTATAAATATATCATTGTCAAAGGAGAGATCGTTTGTAAGTTGGATCCACATGACTGTGATAGTGTAGGAGAAGTCCAGAGTTAGTGGGTTTGTGATGAACATCTGTGAGCAGATGATCATCATTCTTGCGAATGTTCACTCCAAGGAAGGGGAGACAGTCGTAGGTTGAATGCTCCATCTTGAATTCCAGAACAGGATGAGAATCGTTGCGATGCTCAAGGAAACCCTTAGCTTCAGTTTCACTAGAGAAAAGGGCAATTGCATCATCCACATATCTGTAATAGAAGTATGGGAGCTTACCACTTGTCGAAAGATTGGCTTCCAGATGTTTCATAAATATATTAGTCAAGACAATGGCGGATCCAGGAGCTCATCTTAGGGGGGCGGTGATTTTAGAAGTCATAGTATAGTTATAAATACTTACACCCGTAGCGTAGATCCACTGTACAAGATTGTTTCAATGTCATATGATGAGTAACTCAGCCAATTTTTCTAGGGATAGGTCGCACATTCTAGTGGAAATCATTCTGTATGTATTGAGTTGTACAATTTGCATTGTACAAAATTATTATAATAATATCAGTTGAGAAATGAAGCATACGTAAGCTTACTAATTAATCGGCAGTTGATTCAACACACTTGAAAAACTAAATGATAACAATTAAATATAAAAAACAACATGAGTGGAAGCTACTTACCAGATCAGATTATATTTTAATTATAAGACACTACTTTACCGTTGGAACCTTGATTGCTTATTCGAAAGCAGTGAAAAGTACAAAACTGTACCGAAAGTATAGAAATTGCACTTTTGTCCTGCTTAAGATAACAACGAATACCCGTGTAAATCGATTGGTCATCGTCGGTCACACTGTCAAATCACTGATGATAAAACAGGATAAGGAATTACAGCACAAAATTTTTCTTTCGTGATGATGTAGCAAAAACATCAATTATTTTGTTTGTGTCTGGCAAACTGTCTCTGTTACCCTGCAACAAGACCAAAGTTTCCCCAAGCGTTCCTCATGAATAGAACTTCGAATGTTCGTCAATGTCCGTTCCACCTTACTGAACAATCTTTCATCCTCGCAAGTTGATACAGGCAAAGTTGCAACTATTGTTATAAGTCTAAATATGTTTGGGAATATACTACTGTTACACGAGTTCAATGCTGCAATAGCGCTGTTTCCTTTTAAGTTTCTACAATGGCTTTTCCAAATCATGAATTCAGAAGAAAACTGAAGATGTTTGTATGACAAACGAAACGTCTGGGCAATACATTGAAAATGAACATTTTCTCGTTATTATTTCTTTCCAAGATAATTTCAAAAAAGTTATTAATCGGACTATCAACAAAGCTTATAAAATTGTTAACAACTTTTACAGAAAGAATTACTAAATTGATAAATGAACAGTGGACGACAAGTTGATATAAAGCGACGAATATGAGTATATAAAACAATAGAATGTGCCTTTATCATAACGTACCCGGTACAAGAAAACACTAGCATCACCTCAAGTGAAGCACATCTTGCATGAAATGCCGACGAAAAGATTTTAATAAATGATCATAGACACTAATTATAACAATGTGAATGTAATTCGAATGTCTGTGAGCTACATTACTTCGTAGAGTTCATGAGCGAATACAATTTCTGATATTCTTCTTCCCTCTGTTCATCGGAGTCAGACAACATACCATGTGAAGACGTTTCGGCGACATTATGACGTTCTGAAGACATTTCGGTTTGATTCAATTGTGACACTCGTTCTTTCGACGTATTTCGATCACAACCTGACACCACTAGATTTGCACATATTACGGATATCACAACTTGATAAAGTGTCGGAAAATATGTTGGAAAACATCGCTTCGAGAATTTCCACTTTGACTTGTCGTCTCGGCTGAAAAATTGCATCAATTTGTCCGTACGATGAGTCGGCACACTTTGCGAGTAACTAACAACGGTTGAACCTGAGATGATTCGTTGATTTGTGGAGAAATTAGTGCTTTCAGAACGAAGGCGTCCTGGGCGATCCGCAATCTCACACGTTCCAGCTTCACCAACTTTTCTTCCAAGGAATTGAACTGAAATTAAGAAGTCTATTGAAATCACCTTAATTACTGAAGAGTGGATATTTTTGATAATCATCATTGCATGTGTTAGACGGGAAATTATTATGAGAATTCGAGTGATACATGATGGTATATTGTGTAGTTGATATGACACAAATTTTGCGAAAACGCTGCCACTGCCTAACCCGTTCAACTCGAATAAATCTATGGTATTTCCAACTTTTAAAACAGATGTCGAGCGCCATCTGAAATACTCTTCCAGAAACGGATGTCGAGGGCCGCTCGACATCGTATTTTTAAGAGTTGTATTCTTTCTGACTTCTTGATTAAGCTGTAGTGCGAACGTAGGACGTCCTCACATAAATACTGAACGGTCAATATTCCGGCATGCTTTTTAATATGTCCATAATGTTATTCAACAGTGCTACAAATTCGAATATTTACTATTCCTGTGAATCGAATGTCAATGACAAAATCGAATCGGAAAATCGTATAACTTCCCATTTTTGGCGAATCAGCTAGACGCGCATTTTCCCGTGTGAAATAGTCCATGTTCTACGACGTTGTTAAGGAAAATTGTTGGTCAGCCTTAGTCATTGACAAATTCTGATTACCATCGGAAGCATTTTCAAAAACCATTCATAATTATTTCACTGTTATAACGGCGCATATACATACCATATAAGATGATTAAAGCAATATCTTTACATGTTTGCATGGATCGTCTGTAAGCAAGATTTAAAAACTTCAACCTCTAAATGCACAGTGTGTAATGCTGGCATTGAACATAGGTATCGCAGCCTCCAAGCGAGAGAGCTAGAAATTTGAAAACTGTGATTATAAATGCACAGTATGTAAATTTATGCAGTAGGATAAAGCTGATAGATTTTGATGTCTATGGTTCCGCACAATTTGAAAATTCAGCGATTGTGAGAAAATTTCAACTTCCATTGCCCTGTGTGACACGTGAAAATAATACCATTCCGTGATTTGAAAATGTAAAACATCTGGTGAATGCATTGCATAGCGCCAGAGAGCTGCAAAACGTGTTTTAATCCAACATCATGCCAACACCAAGCAGAGCGCTTTTAAATACTCTTCGAAGGTTGCATGGATATTAGACCAAAGTGTTAATGAGGCAGATATGCCATCAGCTGAAAATGATCAAGAAAACGATTTTGGAATGGATACTGCTACTTCTTCGAGTTCAAGTGATGAGGAAGGTGAAAAAGATATAGAGGAGATTGGTGGATATGCCGGAAACGACGAGAGGGGCATATGGACCAACGTGTGTCTTTAACTGGTGTTTCGGGTGTAAAAATTCATTTGATGGCTACATTTACGATAACGATGAAGTAATTATGCAAAACAATGGCATCTTAACTCCATAGTCAGTATGCTTAGATTTTATTGGCGCGGAGATGGTTAGATCTGTACAAGTAAAATTAATCAAAATCTTCACGAGACAAATAAATAAGGTTTTGCCAATTGGACAGAGCTCAGATATCGCATGTCAATTAAGCATAACCATCGTACCTGGTGGTTAATTGAACCACCATCTAAGTCAAAGTTAAGATAATTTGAAGAAGACGATAAAAATTGACAAAATACGGGCGATTATAGACAAAATTCACAGTGCACGGCATATTCCGAAGTCTTCAAATACTTATTCGCACCGCAGGCAATCTTATCTAGATATCTATTAGCTCATAGAGCGAGATTTTCAAATTGAAATATTCGTGTAATAGAGATAAAATTTCATGTCGAGTGCGAATGTCGAATGGTTTAATGAATAAAAGAAAAGTGCTGATATTACAACCACTGTGTCATCAATAGCTAAAAATTCTTGAAAGTTTCATTCATACATGGTTAATAGAATCTATATTTTTGTAATCATAGCAAGGTATGATTTGGCATACGAGTGGGGAGACTTAAGACTTTACGGCTCTTTTAAGTTAAATTAGTTTTCATTTGACTTTATAGCAGTGATGTGAGCGATTAACCAATCGCTAATCTGTTCATTCATTATGACCATGTTCAAATTACATGTACCTTATTCCAATCCAAGCATAGTACGACAAGTTAAGCCGAAAACTAGAGATACATAATGTGTAGTAAAAAATTAAGATAAAATCGAGAATAACATTGCTAGCTTTTATTACAATCAATTAACTTCTATTTAGTAGTAGGCGTATTTTTATACACATACCACTTAATTACATTCTTTGAAATGTTATGTTATCGCAACAAGGTAATAATGTTGTTTGTCAGTTACCCATGATTGACTTAAGTAATTGACTTAAGGTACAGTGTCGATATAACGCCCAGGCCCAAATAACGCCCACCCTGTGGTATCTCCCTAAGGAAACACGGTTGCTGGCTTTTGATTGGCTGATGGTATTATTCTGTCAGCCAACGATTCTGATCTATATTCTAGTGACGATGCTGCAAATTAGACTTCGTACAGACAATGATTGATTTTCTTTCTCCCTATTTGCTTAGCCGACAATTTCGTGAAATGCAGTTTGAAACACCTATGTAGTCTGTTGGGTGAGTTATTTCTAGATGATGATATTGTCGTACGTAGCAAAGCATGATATCTCGGAATAAATTACAGTTAGTGTAGGTATATCTTTATTTTGATAATCTTGTCGTAGAACGACATTTGTCAGGCCATCAAAGGGTTCCTAATAACGCCCACTCAAGACACAGTTACAAAAATCCTCATCTGGGTTCAGATGCATATTTTATCATAGCTGAATAACCGTATATGGTTCGAATTCCATCTCCAAAATACGAAAACGTAATCATTTAACGTTAGGCTATAGCTATCAAAGGCCTACATATGAGATCTAAACATTTATTCAAAAAGGCCTATAGCTAGCGAATTTCACAATCCAATATTAAGACTTATATGAGATAAAAGGGTGGTAGAGCATAGTCACTTAATGGAAATAGGGCTAAATAACTTGATGGTTGGTGCAATTTTGAAAATACACACATGCTACAACAAGAAAAGCAGGGATTCAGTGTATTTAAGAATCCTAGAGGCCCTTTGCAACTCTCCATTACAGAAAGCGTTTCAATCCGAAAGCTTAACCCAAATATGTGCATTCAAAAAGAAAGATTATTCATTCTAAGACTATGTTAATTCGTAGACATTCATGTGTACTTACCTCTTTCAGTTTATCAACTTCTCTTTATAAATTAATGTAAATTTTGTTACTACTGCGCGATTTTATTAGTAATGTACAGTTTACTGACCTTTTGCATGTATATTCATTTAGCTATTTCATCAGAGAATCGATGACTGATGTTAGCTCTAATCATTTTACGTCTCTGTGACTTTATCATATTGATTGTCATTTCTTGTTGTATCTTCACCAGAGAACAAGCGTGATCATGAGGGAAATAGGGCTATCAAATTAGTGAACATAAACATATGTAGGCCTTATCCCAGACGATGTTGTTCGGTTTCAATGTCAAGTACCCTACCACTGACGACGACATTCAAATTCAAGTCATTGTGGTAACAAACGAGATCATCAATTCAAAACAGAATTCTTAAATAACTTTATCATTTTCAGGATGAGCCGACGAGATGAAAAGTGGACACAAGGTAATCTTGTTGATGCTTTGAAAGCGGTTGGAGATAATGGAATGTCAGTCAGGGCGGCCTCAGCCCATTTTGGAATTCTGAGGCGGACATTGAGGGATCATATCGCTACAGGGTCAACTCGGTCGGAAATCGATACTTTCAGAAGAATCCGAAAAGGAATTAGTCGATCGCATTATTAAGTTCGCTGACATGGGGTTTCCTCTAACCGCCAAGGCCATTCGAATTCGCAGAAGAAAATAGAATTAATCATCCCTTTGTTGAGCTGCTGGAAGGAAGTGGTTTCGCCTATTCATGAGAAGATGGCCCCAGCTTAGCTTTCGAAAGGCGCAAGCCATGAATCCGGAAAGAGCTCAAAAGCTCAACAAATTTATTGTTAATGACTTCTATGAAAAGCTAGAGAACACATTAAATGAATTGAAGATCTTCGAAGAGCCCGACAAAATTTTCAACCTTGATGAAAAGGGTTGTAGATTATCGCTTCATCATCAACAGCGTGTGCTTGCTGGGAAAGGAAGAAAAAGGGTTCACTTGGTCGCACCTGAACACGGAGAGAATGTGACAGTTGTTGCATGTGTTAGTGCATTGGGCATCGCGGTCCCTCCTATGATAATTTTCAAAGGAAAATGTAAGAAGGATATATTCGGAGATGACTTACCAAGACTATCTTGCTTCGAAATGTCCGAAAAGGGGTGCATGACGAACGCTCTGTTTATTAAATGGCTCAACCATTTTTCAAGATTCAAACCACCTGGAAGAGTCCTGCTTATTTTCGATGGAGCCAAAAGTCATTTATCTCCAGCGATTGTTGACGAGGCAAGTAAATTAGAAATCACACTCTTCTGTTTACCAGCAAATACAACACATGAACTGTAGCCTCTCGACGTAGCAGTTTTTCGATCTTTCGAACATAATTGGGACGAAGAAGTTCAAAGGTTCTGGCGACATCGACCAGATCGATCACTTACAAAAGACTTGTTTGGCAAGATCTTCACTCCGACGGGGAATAAAGCTCTATCAATAAGCAACATACAAAGCGGGTTTAGCAAATGTGGAATATATCCTTTCAACAAAGATGCTATTCCGGACTATGCGTTTGCACCAAGCGAAGCTACGCACTTAGATATCAACAGTATTGCACCAACCGTCACTTCTGAGTTAGCTCATAGCGATATGATTCCAACGACAAGTGGCCTTACCATCGACCAGATACCAACGACCTCTAAAGAAGCAGTTATAAGCCTATCAACCAGAGGCAAAATGGATTGCAATGTATCCTTTGCCAGAATCATCTCCACGCCACCAAAGAAAGTTAGAAAAGACAAACATCGTGCTCTAAGACGCAAGAGCTTAGACTACAAAGCCACTATCGTTCAGAAATCATTATTCTCGACAGAACCAATTTCACAATCTAAGACAAACGAAGAATACCCAAGGAAAAGGAAAGACACGACTCAAAAGAAAAAGCAAAGAGCGAAAAGAACTGCGATCAAATCAACAAAAGAAAATCGTGATTATGATTGGTATTGCCCCATTTGCGATGAGGATTTGATGTCCGATATGAGAAGCTGTGGTAATTGTGCTGTTTGGTACCACGAGGAATACGTTGGACTTGTTCAAGAAGACGACGAATTCTTATGTCATGACTGCGAGATCGTTAATTAACATTGTGTTTTTGAAGAGATGCATACATTTTTTACACTATATTTTTGAAATTTCACAAATGAGTTTGTTATTTCAATTGTTTTGCTTTTCACATGGTCTACTATAGGCCTATGGCTAGTAGGCCTAGGTTAGTGAATTTTCATTTAAGGTTATTGTATACGCAATATGTTCTCAGAAGGTTTATTGTTGGTATTTCGATAATAATTTTGATTTAATTAAGTTGAATTGACAAAAGCTTGCATAAACGAAGCATGTTTAAATGATTTTTAAAGTGGGCGTTATTAAGGCCGGTTGGCCCTAATAACGCCAACATTAGTTATTTGCGTAAAATGAAGCTTTGATATACTTTAACTAATCCTATAATATTCTAATTAGTGTTATCTGAAACCTTATATTCCAATTTTTATATATTTGAAATATATTTGAAAATTAGCGTCTCCGCCTCAGACCTCAGTAATAATGTAATATAATATAGTAATACAACATAATGCCGGAATAATATGGAATAATATGGTATAATATATGCCACATACTGTAGTTATAATAAAAACAATATATTATACATAATACGTAATATAGGCCTAACGTAATGTGATCCTATACGATATAATTAATTTTTCGTTGTAGGTCTAGTTCTACACACTGATGATTAATTTTGCTATTCTTATAACACGGTAGGCCTACAGTCGGTCTACAAATCTGGTTGGGTACTGCGGTCATGGATGATATATCTATCAATGACATATGATACTAGATTTATGCACTCCGAATTATTTTACAGTACTATAGAAGGCTGTAAATATCGGATTATGTTCGATTTCTATGAGTTCAAGTTTTCTCAACCAGTCTACATGTGGATCTACATTTCATTGATCAAAAAGTTTAAGGGATCTACTTCACAGACGTGGTCGGCTACCTGTTGCCTATACAATATCCACTAATTAATGAAAATTCATTCATTGATCAAAGGAAACGGCGGTGATGGTGTCCAAACGCCGAAGTAACTAAAATCACAATAGCCTTCGCACTATATATTTTCATAGATTTACTTCTGTTATTGAATAGTGAACAATACAACTACTAAATACAGTACAGACGATAGTGATGAATTACTTATGCGGTCAATGGAACCTATTCAATGGAAGACATGTACGGTATCTAAACTTCATTCAGTTTTTTTGATATTGGTGGCATAAATTGCATCTATAACAGATGTACATCAAATAACATCAAATATATGCATCAAATGATAGGATTACAACAACATTCATTAAAATTTCGAAAGCCGTAGGCAGCCTATTTTTTACGTCTCCGCCTCCACAGCCCTGTGTCCTATAGTTTGTCCATGCTGTCCTTGTATGCTATATTTGTAATTTCAACTAATCATGTTGTAAGACTTCTATAGTAAATATGTAAGCATCCAAGATGTAAGATTTCCAAGATTGTCCCATACTGTGATGAAATGAAAAATTGAAATCTATTAGCAAAAATCAATCCTTTTACAATTTGATTCCATACGTATTGCGTAAACACAATGAAAATCCAAACGTTTAGTGGAAAATCCAGTAGTGTAGTTTATGAAATAGTTAAATTATGATTACACTGCATGTACCAGTCACCATGTCAATTATAATGTGAAATCCGCCCCAAGAGCTGGGAAAATTATCTAAATCGCATGAATCCATAACGCGCGATTGCTACATAAGATCAAATATTATCATACAATATAGCCTAGGCCTTTACTAATTAAGAGCCCTGCTGTTTTCAATGTGAATGCAATATTCTAAACAAACATGACTACAAATAGAAATTAATTACGAAATTTCCGAGCTCACCAAGACTTAGGACCTTTAGGACTCACCAAGATCATCACAGGAAACCAATTTTCCATTGAATGCATTGCAAATTCAAATCTGTATTCAGGCTGACTCGAAAATTATTCACGACATAGAATGTACAGTCAGTTAATTAAGATTGTGAGGAATAAATCGGTGTGAAATGCCATTAGACGACGTTGAATAAATTCGAAATTGTTCTCCGAACTGTACCACATTAAATCAGATACCGTAAAACCTCTATTTGAACGGCACCTCTAATATAACTACAGTCTAGAGGAGTTGAACAATTGGATGGCACCCTCTAATTGAACGTCACCTCTAATTTAACGACACTTTGATGACTTTATCTCCTACATCAATTACATGACTGAAATAATCTTCTGCAAAACATGTAAAACAGGAAAATACATAGTTTGTAGAATGCTATGGAGCAATTTTTAGAGGCTGGGAAGCCCCATTCAAGGCCAAAGTCAGACAGTTCTACGAGAATTGGATGTTGTACGGCGAAAAGAGCTACACCAAATCCGCCAACATGCGAGCGCCATCAATGGAAGTATACTTGAAATGGATTGTCGATTCCTGGTATCAGCTGCCGAAGGACCTGATCATCAAATCACTCAAAGGATGCGGACTGACCAACGCTCGGAGGATTGCCAGATCCATTGTTTCAAGCCAAACTCGGACGGTCCAATTCAGACTGGTTTGCAACTTCTCCGGCAAGCCCGACCCAATGCTGGTGTCGAACGTGGAATCAATCAGAACTTTGACGATGATGCTGAAAGTGATGCGAATGACGAGGACAGCTGCAACAGCGACGTGTCACTTGATTTTCACTAGTGAGTTTGTGATTTCTAACCAGTGATTCCCGGCAACCTGTGTTTGTTAACTTTTGTCAAATAGATGCAGAGTTCTTATGTTACATGTTTTCGCTTTTCATCTACAAAATTTACAGATTTAAGATAAAAATTACTGAAAATTTCATCTCTAAATTCTGATTAGCTAGTCGAAAAAATGAACGGCACTCTCTAATTGAACGGCACCTCTAATTAAACGGCAGTTCGGGGAAAGGTTTGAAAAATAGAGCAGTATGCCTTTCAATTAGAGGTTTTACGGTATATGTTAAGCATTGAACAAATCACATCCATTTTCAACGGTGAGACATTGAGTTAACCAAGTCAATTTTCTCAGTCGACATTCGCTTGCAATTGTGAAAGTTGATGATCGGCTGTTCCCTGTTCCCTCTACAAGTTGCCGGCTTTGACTGCGCTTCACGACCTGGCCAATCACGTAAGCGAAAGGGGCGATCAATCGCAAGATAGCAAAACATTGCGCTGCTTGAAAATGCGTGTCGTGTGTGAAAAAGTGCTTATGCCACGTCGAACAGAGAAAATTCGCGCGCGCCATTTGTTTCAGCTGAATCACAACCAAAGGCAATTGTATAATAACAGAGTGACTATAAAGATTGCCCTTGCAGACGTAAACATGTGGTTTATGTACAGAATTAGATTGTTTAAGCGTATCACTTTGCCAAAAGTGCAATCTGATTCAAACAGATGGCACATGCAGGAACTTAATAAGTGGGCAAAAAGAAAATTTTAATAAATAGTCGTGCGTCGCTTGCGGATTGCTCTGAATTCTTTCAAAATGCTCTGATCGCCACCGACTCCTTCAGATTCGAAGAATTCAGATCATTTCGCAAAAGGTTTCTCGATAATGTTGGTCCTCCGATCATTTTAAAAAAAGTTAGCAGGCGCACGAAAAAACGTCCACAAACCTCTCTGTAGAGCTTGACATCGTCTGTGTCTCTTTGCTGTGTGATCCGGTTGATAACAGTCACTGAAACTTTCCACCATTTAACTTAAATTTTTTAAACTTTGCAAGTTTAGTGCAAAAACAAGTGGTTGCGACAATAGCTGTATATTTAATATTTGTCTAATTTCAATTTCATTCCGCAACTATATAACTGCTTAAATATCTCGTCACGGCCTCGTTCTTGATTTCCGTGTTTTGCCTTTATTTCGGTCTCTCTGACGATGTGTTATACAAGGAATTGATTTCTTTTGGGGCAGACTTATAAATCCTCCGCAACATTGCAAAACAGATGATTGCTGATATTAGTCCCACAGCGATGAAACAAGCAGCAATAACATAAATAAGATAATGAGATTTATTACGTGAATGATTTTGAACGTCTAACGTGAAAGAATGCTCGGCGCTCCCAAAGCTGTTCTCAGCCCGACATTTCCAATTTACCCTCTCATCAAACATAACGTTTGTGATGATCAAACGGGATACAAACATCTTTCCAGTTACATTGTACATGGCTCTGTCTGTCGAGTTGATTATTTTCTCGCCACTTCTATACCATGTAACATTGGCAATTCCGTTGGATATGACCTTACAGTCAAAATAGACATCATCTAGTCTGTTGACCGACTTTTGCGATACTTCGCTGGAAATTGAAGGGGGAACTGAGAACTTGCTTTTTGGTGCTATTGAAGGCTTCGGTCGAGTGTGGTTCTTCGGAGCGTGACACACAAATTCTTCAGGCTTTAAATCAAAAAGTAATCTGCCCGAAAGTTTTGAAGGAGATGCGCACTTCTCATTATATACTGTAAGCTGATGTGATTGTCTTGACTCATTGACCCATTGACTCAGCCATCTCAGACCACAGTCACATCGAAGTTTATTACCCTCTAAATTGAGAAATTCTAGATTGATCAGATCTTCGAAGGTCTTGTCAGGGATAGTTTTTATGCCATTTTTACTTAGATTGATGGTCTTCAAACGTCGTAGTTTTTGAAAAGCATTGACTTCTATTACTAAATCCTTTGTTGAGTCTGTTATTTTCATCCGTCTCAATTTCTGCAAGGACTTAAAGAAGCCATTGGGAAGTTTTTGCAACGGACAATGTGTAATCACCAAAGAAGTCAGACTTTTCAACGGTTTTATTGCTTCCTCCTTTATTCCTTCTCCAATAACCAAGTTAGATTCTACTATTTGCAGTTCTGACAGAGAAGTTAGCTCATCAAATGCCGTGTCGCTGATTTTTTTTAGGCTTGTCTTACATATTTCTAGATTTGTTAACTTTCTCCAGTTCTTAAACGCATTATCGGGAAGTTCTTGCAGTTTCATTTCGGACTTTAAAACCATCGCTGTGACATCAGAATATTTGGCTTCGTAACTTGGTATGCTTGTCAGGCCAGTTTTTTCACAGAGAAGCACACCGCTGTATATTTCACATGAAGATCCGCATAGGCCGACGTCAAAGAGATTGTGCAGCAGAATAATCCAAGAAATCAGACCCGAAGGACGTGTGGAGAGCGCACACATTTCACGAACCTCCTGAAAAAATAGATATAATTGATTGAGTATCGTAATAAAGACATCAGAAACAGTATTTGCTCATGCAAGTATACTTGATGTTGATTTTAAAAGGAATCTGACTTTCACAAGAAAATCATACGAGAATTTTGACGAGATTCTTTAGCACGAATGACAAAATATAATTCATGAAAGCAGCTGTAAAAAATTGAGTATTGCAACTTGGTATAACATGAGAATATACATAGATAAACATAACGTGAAAATGTGCATATGATGCCATTGAGAAGGTTAACAAAGCAATTTAATCGCAAGGAAATATACACAAACAGTTTCAAATACTTGCAAGATGCGATCTATCACAAGCTAAGCGAAAGAACAACATGAAAAGTTGGCGAAACTCAGATTGATCTTCTAGATATGTGAAGGTAATCGAAGGTAATGGTAGAAGGTGTGATAATAATGATAATCTTCTAAATACATGTATGTGAAGGCAACTGCCCTGACATGAAAATTGTCGCAAAGCAATATATTTCATGCTGCCCTTCTGGGAGTCCAAGAAAAGTTTTCACAGAAATATTCGCACAAACATTGCTTATTGGACATTTGCCATAATAATAATAATAATGCTTTATTTCCATCAGTACAAAGAGCGGTACATGAAGGTTGACAAACAACGCGACGAATTCAAGACAGAGTGGAAAATTTGACAAATGAGTTGGAATACAATTTGGACTTTCGCTTTAGCGGTAGGAGGGAACGACAGTGTCTGAGGCGGGGATTGTTTCTTACAACGAAAAATTGGGAAAGGGGATGAATGTTCACGTTTTTCACAATCTTACTCATCAGGTTGCAGCATGTTTTGTCCAACCGTGTTCGTAGGGTAGGCTGGTTGACCCGATTGGCCCATTGTCTCGCCAAACGGTCCAATTGCTCAAGTTTGGCGAAATATTTTTGAGGGAGATCACAAATTACTGGCCAGCAGTAGGTCATGTGACAAAAAACGAGGTTACAATAGGCGTCCCAAACCAGAGATGAGTGGTTACAATTATTTTTCAACTTCTTTACAAGAGCAAGGCTCCTACAGCATTTTCTGTACAAAGCAGGAAAAAAGTGATCCCAAGTGAGATCCGAGGAAAACACAACACCCAGAATATTTACACTATCAGTAAGAGGAATATCACAATTGTTGATGGAAATCGATGTGGGACAATACGTCATGATCGAACGGGACAAAGCCATAAAATGCGTTTTCTGAACGTTAATGACCAGTTTCTTATCAGAAGCCCAAGCAGCAACAACATCCACAACAGACTGGAAATCGGAAGGGTCATTATTATCTCTAAGTTGAATGAGAGAAATGTCATCGGCGCACATGACTACTTTGGTATCAGGCAATTCGGGAAAGTCGTCAACTAGTAGGGCAAGAAGGAGAGGACCAAGAACGGAACCTTGCGGAACACCACTCGGGATGGCTTTCCAAGGAGCAATGTACCCATTGGAAGAAACACGTTGAAAACGATTCAACAGGAAGCTGGAAATAATGGAAACAACCTGGGGACTGCAGTCAAATCTGTGCAGTAAAGTTTCTAGGAGAGTTGAGTGGCTAATGGAATCAAATGCTTTCTTGAAATCCACAGCTAAAAGGCAGCAGTGCTTGGAAGGAATCTGAGAAATATGCAGGAGAATGCTCAAACGAACAGATAGCAAAGCATTGGTGCAGCCACCAAAACGCTTGGGTATAAAGCCAAATTGTCGAGCATCCAAATCGCGACGAAGAGAAGGCAAGAGAACTCTCCAGAAGGCAATATGAATTCCCGAACAACTTTCTCCAGGATTTTGCTGGGAAATGGGAGAATAGATATGGGCCTATACTCGGATTTATTTTTGGGAAGCGGTGTGATATTGGCCAGTTTCCAACATGAAGGGAAGACTGCGTTCTGCAACGAGATGTTGATTATGGAAGTAAGGGGATGGGCAAAAATGTGGGCAAAAAAACGATAGAAATAACCTGGAACCCCATCTGGGCCAGAGGAATTGCCTTTGCTCAACTTAATCAGGTTGAAAACCTGAGAAACGTCAACCTTCAAATTCATAGTGGCAGGGTTAGACCGAGTGTCACGAAAATCAGGAAGACAGGGTGGGGTAAAGGAGGCATGAAATTTCTCATTCAATTCCAGAACTTCATTTGATTGAAGCTGGGTCCTAGTAGAAGTGCGATTCAATTGGCCATTGATGCATTTCCATTTCTCAGATTGGGAATGAAAATGAGCCCTCGAAAAATGCCTAACCTTCGCTTTGAATATTGCACAAATGAATTTCTCACGAAGCTGAAGATACTTAAGGTAGTTACCACGGGTCAGAGCTTTGTCTCGAGCATCCGAAAGGGCCTTTAATGAAGGGGATAACCAAGGTGGGTCAGAGGACCGCATCCTAACTGTTTTAAGCGGGAAAAAATGATCAAGGGAGAAAGAAACAATGGACTGGAATCTTTCAACGACAATATCAATGTCAGAAAATTTCAAGCAGCATTCATACCAATCAACAGACTCCAAAAATTGATGACACACAGCAAAGGAGGATGGAGAGAAAGAGCGAGTTATTACCTTCTTAATGGTGGGCTTCTGAGCAGGACCAGCAATCTTAACAACAACTTTGTGGTCAGAATGACCTAATGGGGCAACACAAAATGCAGGTTTAAAAAGCGACGCTTTGTTGGTGATAAAAACATCGAGGACATTATCGCCACGGGTTGGATGCTGGACTAATTGGTCCAGGTTGTTGTAGATGCAAAAATTGACAAGGTTGTGACGCAAACCGTTGACATCACCGGTTACCACAAAATGACTTGCAGTTGAATTGTCAAAAGTACTCTGCAAATGATCGAGCACAAATTTATGAGCAGCGGTGTTGTTCCAGTAAGGATGATAGATCAGATAAACAGACAAATCAAATTCACTTATGTGGCAGTATAAGATATTCGAGGACACTTCACTAAAACTCGTGTTATTAATAACAGTCAATGAAAAGGAAGATTTATAATACAATAAAATGCCACCACCATTCAAATTGCGATCTTGCCTAATCACACTATAACCAGGAAGAGAGAGAATGTCATCAGGAATCGTATTATCGATCCATGTCTCTGTGATACATACAACATCACTGTCTAAGGCCAAGGCCCTGACTTTCAAGTCATCAATTTTTGATTGCAAAGATCGTGCATTAAAAAGTAAAACAGATGGAGCCGACAGAAGATTGCGTTTTGGCTTACGTAACTTGATGCACTGCTGCTTGGACGCAACTGAACGCAGTCCTTGTTTAGGAGCAGATGAGTCACGGATTGATGATGCAAGAGGCGAAACAGGAGGATGGGAGGTGAGGAGAGGGTTTGATGAGATTGTTGCTTGACCAGGACGGGAAGGATCACAGGGTGATGACACAACAGGCGGCATAGGAGAATGCGAGGAGTCGCAAGCACGTAGCAGGCGATGAAACCATAGAAACCGCCGCTTGGTCCGCGGTAAGGGAAAGTCTTGACGAAGGCGCAAGAGATCCGTGCGCGAGTAGTGGAGACGCTCGGGAAGCATTGGTGTAGAAGATGACATAATCGCGGAGAGAAATCCGCTAAATACCACTAAATTTTGCAAAATTATTCGCAACATCGACGAAAATGCACTGACGAATGTTGTTGTGAAGGACCATGCGGTAGAAGGGTGAAAGACGGAGTAATTGTTGTGTACTAGGGATTGTATTCCAAATTTTGTAAATTTACCACTCGAAGAAAAGACATCTACAATGTTTTTGGTGGGCACTACTAACGAAAATCTAGTTCCACTAACCACTAATTGACAGACTTCGCTTCGGCTCGTCGCACGATCGCGCCGCCTCTCTTCGCCGTCAACCATCAGATTTCGCTCACTACGTTCGCTTAATCTATGCAAACAAAAACAACTATCTATGCAAACAGACTAATTAAAATAGAATTGTTCAACTTCCAATTAGAGGGGACCAATTAGTGTTTGCTGTTTATTGTATCACATGGGAGGTTGGCCATTTGGTGAAAAAAAAGAATTTCACTCCCAATTTACGACCTTATATTTTGAATAAAACTTCCTGTAATGACACCAGAAGCTTGGTCATCTCCCGGCTGTCAAATAATTTTTTTGTGCGATTCTTTGTCACTGCCTACGAATGTTTCGGTTTTTGCAGAATTGAGTATGTATTTCTGCTCTTGTTAATCCTTGAAGCATTTCATTGCAGAATGACAGTGATCGAGAGTATTTTGTAATATATAAATTTGTTGTAAGGCTATTTTTGTCACTGCCTCCGAATGTTTCGGTTTTAGCTGCAGTGGGTTATTCCCGTGAACAAGTCAGTAGGACGATGAAACGTCATGTGTCATTACAGGAAGTTTTATTCAAAATATAAGGTCGTAAATTGGGAATGAAATTCTTTTTTCTTATGTTTACAGGGATGAGAATTTTCTGCGGATCTGTATTAGCATTGACTAATAAGTCTGCCTATGTATTATTTTTTCTTTTTGGGCGTCCTTGAAATGTGAATTTCCGCCGGGACCCCGTTCTCACATTCTCATTCCTGTTTGGCAATAAAAGTCGCAAACTTTGAAACTAAGTCAGGTTCGAATGTTTCACTACATACATGTCTTGGATCTGTATAAACCATCTCACGATATGTTGTTGTTGATTTCAGCTGATGGAGAAATTATTTAAAATTAAACACCAAATTCATCGGATTTTCTGCTTAGACGGCATGTTGTCCACCCTGGGAAAATGCTTTGTGAATTAATTCGTGCTGTTGTAAATTAATGGGATGATCAAAAATAAAGATAGTAAGCTAAAATTATCACCTTGTTCATCTTATAATAAAAGCTCAGTACTTGTGTCATTTTCTACTTTTCAATTATATTAAATTCCATGTGGCCTAATTTTTTTCTATTATGCGTCAAGAATGTTCAATGTTTTTTGCATCAAAAACTCATTTGTGCATTTCAGAAATATCATAAATGGAAACGGATTCTACCAAACCAGCACAATCGATGGTAGAGAAACAATTACGACGGATATGTAGGCTAACATCTACTTATGAGGTGAGTCGTTAAAGTAAAGTTTTGTTCTTGCTCACTGCCTCTGCATGTTTTGGTTTTAGCAGCATTGAGCTTTTCCGCTGTTGATCCTTGGAGCGAAGTCAAATTAAGGATTTGAATTTAAGTTTCACTTTAATTAATTTTAAGTCGATTTAACGAAGTCACAGCGGAACGGCTACGGAAGAGAATGAAAATTTGGCTATGTATGAATCCGTGGCGGACCTGCTGCGGAACGTATATGGATGCGAACTTGTATTTTATTCGATTTGCACCCCGTGTCCGTTTATAGGACAGCGGCCTTCGTGGGACAATGGACATTTCCTGGGCACAGATTGACTTGGCACCAGCACCAGTCGATTCAGCGTGCTCGACTCCTCCATGTGAGACCTCGTTTACAAACTTTCGTCCACCAGGTTTGTTTTGCACCCCCTGTGTCCGGTTAAAGGACAGCCAGCGGCCATTTTGACCTATTTCTTGGACATGGATCGACTTGGCGCTGCTGCCATTCGACGCAGCGTCTTCGATATCCTGAATGGCTGACAGCCTCATTTGCAAACTTTCCTCTACTCGTTAGATAAGGTTCGGCAAATCTTTCTTGTTCCTTCTTGTGTCCGCGACGGATTCTGACAAAGTTAAATATTCTCTTGTTCTGTATTAGTTCCGCAGCGTGTCCTCCACGGATTAACACTCACAAAATCTTCGACTGACCCACCACCTCAACAAGGGTGTCCAAAGACTCGTGCGAACCGGCAGAAAGTGGGGTACACCCTGTATATTCTGAATCCTCCTCTGGCTGATTGACTTACGGCATGTATTCTGTGACGAAGAGCGCCTGCAACACTGGATTCGTGTCTGCGGCCTCCCGGAGCCGTGCAATCAGCATGCTTTTTCAGACACCAATATTTCCTTCAATATTGATTGCCAAAGGAGCCATGCGCGAGGGAGGTAGCGCACGGCGTGAATGAATGTCCTGCGTCCTAGCGCATGATGCAAATAGGCTTGTTTAAATACAGTATGCCGAATGTTTGTAAAGTAGAACAGTCTTCCCCATGATGACTAGTCGACGGCGGCCAGCTCCACAGGAAGTGTGTAGTGCAACTGACGAAGGTAATCAATGTCCACAGGAATCAATTATGTGCTCATCATCTCGGTTACCGTATCAACATGAATATCAACGACTGCAAGGTGGAGACGGAGTGTCAGGCGTGCAGCCCAATCATCCTGGATCCTATGGCTCGGAGTGGGAGCACCAAATAGTCGCTTATTACAACGATAATAACCAATCGGATGGCCGTGTTTCATGCCCACGGTAGTTCTCCTCGTTTACGACAAGTAAATCACGTCCATATCCAGATCACTGCCTGCAGCGCCGATCCTTCCCATATTGAGATGTAAAAATCAACGCGGCTATCTACATGTATGGCATGCTTTCATCCAGCGACGTTGTCGGTGTTACTGCCTTTTTCCTTTTCGCAAACTGCACAGCTTATTAGGAACTTGACCAATTCCAGCAATCGGATCTATTTCTAAAACTTTCTCACATTTGCGCTAGTGTCCCACCCACCCAATCCAACTATTCTGTTAGACTTTAATAATACAAATGACTGGAGCTCTTGATGACTGCATTGATTTTGTGGGTCGGTCCAGATGACTGCTGCTCGATCACTGGTGTGAAGCAAAGTACTGCAGCGAATATTACGCCCGCCCCGGGCCTACTTGCTGAGCCGAAAGTGTATTACACTGAGGCAGTGGTCATGCATTTCGTTGTTGAGACGGTGTGCTTGTTTCTCGTCAGCGTGGTACTCGTATCATGGGTAGTGCTAGCATCTACATGGCCGCCAAATGGCGACTCTCTTTCCGCTCTAGACATTCACACAGTTGATGAAAGTTGGGCGCATATCATCACATTCTTCCTCACCACCTTCACTGGCTGAAGAGGCCGCAGGAGGTTGAACAGCTCGTGCTTCATTAGCTGCCCTACTAGCTCAGAGATCACGGAGAGCACGTCGCAAAGAGAAACCCGCCCCATAACTATCACTTTGCCGCAACGAAACACTTGTATATTCCGCTTCTTTGGCTATCTTCCCACGGGCACTGCCACCAAGAATATCTCTGGCCACCCATAGCACATCCGCCCGCCGAGATATTGGTGGAGGGCGACGAGATTGAATTCTCAGCCGAGATCCGCTTCATACACGGCATTGACAATCCGGCTGCCAGTCACGATCATGCCGGTGCCGGCGCAGAAATGAACGCAATTGGACTTGTACAGCGTTCGCATAGCAGCCATCATGTACCATGGAATTGGAAGAAGAGGTGCGAGCCGCCAGTCACTGTCGGCTGGGTGTCATTCAATGTTAGAAATAACCACTATTGAGTGACATCTGGTTGATTGGTTGGAAGTGGCGGAGCGCCGGTGTTAGATTATCAAACTGACACCGTGTTAAAGCCAAATGTAGGCCCAAAGTCAAATCGCTGTAAGATATTTCAACGGGTGTGACAGAGTTACAGTGGACGTATTGCCTGTCCGTTAGCTTCCAACGGCGTTGACGTTTATAGGCCAGTCCAGAGTAGCAGAAGCCGCAGATTTGCTCTGCGTTCTATGTGCCAGCGCAGGAAATGGAGGAGGACGAGGGAGGTGGAGACAACAATAGTGAATGTGGCCGCATCTTCTCATTCACATCTTCATCATTTGCTCAACGCTCAAGGGCTCATCATCACGTTCTTTCAATACCACGCGTCTGTCGCACTTTACCGCGTTGCGGTCAAAAATCACACATTCAAAGTCCGTCGCGCTCATTTTCTCGTCCGTCTTCAGCGGTCGCATCAACCACGAGAGACGCTCCCGCATCAGCACATGCACATGGTACAGGTAGACAAGTAGTCTTGTTAATTTGACAAGAGGCGTATGACCAGGATATCCAACTGGGTGGCAAACTGCAGAGTATCTTCTTTAAATTTCGTGGTCTCCTGCCACTGGAATGCCGGTCCACCTACTATTGTTTTCAACACCAAGTTGTGGAAGGAGCGCAGACCACGTTCCATTTCCGCAGAAGTAGTCTTCTTCGGGATGTAGGTGAACCATTGTCAGCTGTAGCTCTATTTCTGTCCTTTCAACACCTTTTACTTCACATGGTACATGTGAAGCACAGCCAGAAGAGACGCTCGTGCATCACCGATCCGGACGTATTCACCAAGGTTGGAGTAGAGATAGAGGAATTTGATCCGGCGCGATAATGACATGACGCCGGAAGATGTGACCGTGACTTTCCCACTGAAAGTGGCTTGATCAAAGGCCAAGATATCACGTAGATCATCACTTAAGGTGACTGTTACGTTGGGGACTGTTACAGGCTGACACGGTCATCAGCCGCCGGCGTGAAGTGCACTGTTGACCGGTCCACTGTTTTCGTCAAATAATTGCACGCATTTTCTATATATACTATTATGAAGCATCGCCTTCAAATGTGTGACTTTTAATTGTCCGCTGTGTTAGTCCAGCCACACTAACAAAGTGGGTGAAGCAGATGCACTTGGAGAGAGTCCAATCATCCTTGACCTATAGCCTTTCAAATCGAATGTGACGTCCTCGAATTGGTTGTCGTCGACTGCAAACAGCCCGTTTTGGCGTCATTGGGATGCTTGGTTGACCGGCTTGTTGAATAGATACAGAAATATCGGTGTGGTGGAAGTGGAAACGCTCTCCAAAGTAAGTTTCGTGGTTTTCTTGTTGTCGCCGCTGCTGACCAGATTGATGGTCTGGCCTGTTGGCGCCACTTCAGTGACAAACGTATCGAAGGCGGCCATCAGCTCGTCAAGAGATGAGTAGAATGTGTTTACCGGTTTTACTACTAGGCTGCTCACAGGCGTTGCAAGGCGCACTGCCATGATGTAGCCCTTCTGTCATGGTGAACTGTTGAGCATTGGAGAGATAATTGTCCAGCGGAGCGAGCACATCATGCAGCTTCAGCATGACGGTGAGATGCTTGTCTTTGAGGAACACGAAACGCTGTCCGTGAACCGGTACTTGATGCTGCGTGTCTCCTTCCTTACAAACTATCACCGCCATCCCCTGTATCATAGCGTTCACTTTGGCCATGAGTTTCTGATAAAATGCTTGTACATCATCCCATAATTTCCTTGTCTTCAACGATCTGCTTCGAATTCAGCTTCGTCCAAGTTTGATTTACTCTTTCAAGCACAACTTCTGAAGGAGTATATACTATGGTGCAGCACCACTTCAAATTTGATGACGTCTACTGTCCGCTGCTCCAGTCCGTCCGCACCGATGTGTGGTTGAAGTGGATAGACTTGAACAAACCATTCGTCCTTGAATGAGCCTTTCAAATCGAATGTACCATTGAATGGATTCTTCGCTAGCACAAACAGCCCGTTTTGTCGCAGTTGAGACGTTTCATTGAACGTTGAATAGGAATAAATATGTCGGTTTGGTGCCAGCGGAAACGCGCTCCAAAGTAAGTTTCGTAGCTGTCTTATTGACACCGCCGCCGCCGCCGCTGCTAACCAGATTGATTGACTGTCCATATGGCACCGCATGACTGACAAACTTCTCGAAGGCGATCACCAGGGCATCCAGCGACGAATAGAGTGTATTTACCGGCTTTACCACTATTTGGTGCACAGGCACTCCAAGGTTGAAATAGGCTTGTGCGGATCATACGGTACCCGTTTTGAATGGAATGAGTCACATATGTAAAAGTCATTTTGCAAGAAACGAGAAACCATGCACATTGTGAATTTTGATGATTTTGATAATTTCGGCAAACACAAATATTTTGAGCTACTTTATCCACACTCAACCACATTCTCACACTCATTGCCGATTAGATGCATGATAAAAGCACATGTACATCATAGGAAATGACCTGAAGACATTGCATGCCAAAAAGTATGACTCTGGGCTTAGTACTTTTCGTTTAATCAGAGAAAACATACAAAATTTCATTTTAACCAAAAACTGCAATCTGCGTCCCATTGGATTTACATGTATTTTTCTTTGATCCTGTCTGACAAGAAGAGGAACTCACTAGAACTCGGCAGACGTGCCGATTCGTAGTAGTCATGGGGAGTACATTATTCTGTGAAAGTCTCACTTTCGGCCTCGTTCCCTGCAGAAACTCGTTCTGGCTGCCGGACTTAGATGCAGCCTTTGTGAAGGTTTAAGAGTGAAGGATATCAATAACTGTGTTGCATGTATGATTGGCTGTTGAACTCTGAAGTTAGATTGTAAAAAGGTAATTCATGTTTCCTATTGATTACTGGCTTAAGTTGTGTGATTGCTTTGGCTTCTGTTGTTGTTGTATCTCGTGTGTTGGTCAGTTTGCTAATGAGACCGACCTGAAAAGTATCCATGTCGCCAGCGCCATTGTGTTTGTCTATTAAGTGTTGACAAAGTGCGCTCGATATACTTTTGTTTTTCATAGCTCGCTTATGTTCTTGATGCCTCATCTTAAGCATTCTCTCTGTATTGCCGATATAGAATTCATTACATGTTGTACTGGTTAAACATTTTGCGGCAAATATTACTCTTGCAGACAAAGTAACGCCAATGTATTCATCATATTTATTTCTCCTGAGCGCTTTCGCGGCCTCTCTTCACGAGGAGTACGACCGTTGTGGCAAAAACACAGACATGTAAGTTACAGAAAATCAGTTCACGTAATGTCAATTCACCTCGTACACAATCACTGTCATAGCATCTATGATATGTAAAGAGACTCTAAAATAGGTAAAAGAAAATAATACTTTGAGAAACTCAAAACACAAAAGTAAGAAGAAAAAACGTTACCAATAAAACGATTACAAGAAATGATATGTCTACATATAGCACTGGACGGAGCAACAGAAAAACGAAGCGGCTTCGTCCAACCTCCATTGCCACTTGGGAAAGTGTTCACGCATGCGAATCCCAATACACCTCTCAGTGCGCCATATGTATCTGTGTCCGCAGTCACATGTGAACTTGTATATAAGGCAGGCGCGACTAAGAGGTGGTACGGGATCCTTCAGACGTGGTACAGGAATGCGTCTAGTGTGACACACAAGCACAGGCTCTGCAGATGGATACACTGTTTGAGTCAATGACACAACACGTCGATGTATAACATTCAGAGCATGGTCACCTCGAAAAGGAAGACACAAAAACACCTGTTTGCGTGCAGGGCCAAAAACCACAGGCTCAACACATCGTGGGACACTGTGCTCATCTATAAACGTACTGGGGTACCCGTTGCTCTGAAGAGTGACTCTTAAAAAATCAAATTCAGCATCAAGACCCGAAGGCGAACATAAACGGCGCGCCCGATCAAAAAGACACTTCACTAAATTTATTTTATAGATTCGAGGAACAAAACCGTGGTAGTGGAGGTTGGACGAAGCCGCTTCGTTTTTCTGTTGCTCCGTCCAGTGCTATATGTAGACATATCATTTCTTGTAATCGTTTTATTGGTAACGTTTTTTCTTCTTAATTTTGTGTTTTGAGTTTCTCAAAGTATTCTTTTCTTTTACCTATTTTAGAGTCTCTTTACATATCATAGATGCGTCCAGCCCTTTGTGTGCAAAAGGAACTGAAACATTCCCTTTCTTTACCATGGTGCTAACTAGTTTGTTATTTACTTCACCTTTTGCCCTTTTCCCCCTTTTTTTCTTAGTATTAATTACTATTATTAATTCAGTAATTGTTCAACTTTTTTATTGATTTATTTCATGACTTTTGTTGCATTGTCTGTGTATAGTTGACATTGCTTGTCATTATTTTCATGTGTTCTGGTCGATGATGCTATGACAGTGATTGTGTACGAGGTGAATTGACATTACGTGAACTGATTTTCTGTAACTTACATGTCTGTGTTTTTGCCACAACGGTCGTACTCCTCGGGAACTCCTCGTTACTTTGCGATTGCATCTGTCGTTTACAAAAGGCAATTTGAAATTAACTATCTTATGTGGTTTTGGTTTTTCCTGCTATATCGGTATTAGTAGTTTGGCTTGACGGCTCATGCTATGTTATCTTCGAGATTGAAGCCATCTGAATGGATTAAGCAGATTTTTCAAATGAGGACTTATGTCGTACTGTCGCCCGTCGATCTCTCAGTTGGTAGAGAGTTGACCTAGAATGTCAGAGATCAGTGGTTCAAATCCAGCAAGACGCATAGTTATTTTCCTTCTGTTAAATAATGATCATTCTAATTTTAGCCACGTAATTGAGAAGCAATTGCAATTCATTTGCAAAACAAGAATGCTGAATATTCGTACTCCACGCTGAATACATTACTTTGCTCTCATTGTCGATAATGATAGCTTACTTAGATGTGTAGTGCAACTGCCGATAATTTTTCAGAGAAAAATGTAAATCAGAAAACTTCCATTAACCCATTAACGCCTAGCGTAGACTATAGTCTACACTAAAATATTTTTCCAAAAAGTTTTCACATTTTTGACTGTTTGACTTGCATAGTGTTTAAAGTTGCATTTTTTAAACCTGAGTTTCTTAACGTGTTGTGAAAATTATCCAGCCATTTCTACATTGGATTGATAACGCCGAATACCGACCTTCTGTAAATGTCATGCCTCCAAAAAGGCGGTAAGTAATTTCATCATTATTCGTCAGATAAATCAGAAAGCATTTTCGACGCAATAGAATTACTTTTCGGTTATAAATTTTAGTTCTTGATCTAAATAGCAATATGAAATGACTGGTACGTATGCATTGTGTAATATATTGTAATTACTTAATTTTCTTGCATTTTCAGTTGCCGTGGACTAGATAGTCCACGCTAGGCAGTAACAGTTAACGATTTACACATAAACAAAAAATTAAAACAGTTAAATCACTGAAACTTTGTTGTCGACTAAATGAAGGAGCATACAGGTATACAGTGTATTTGGAAGTATTTTTATCTGGCAATATATTTTGGTTAACCGTATGATGTTTGTGTCATGTAAAAATTTTGAAATAATACAAGATAAATGTTTCACACAACGAAAGAATGAGAGCTGTTATTGATTTTATCTGAAGTTCGCCTAACAGATCACAGGAAAAAATAGTGGAGCGGGCTCGAACCCACGCCCTAGTAATGGATAAAAGACCGTTCCAGGACACCATAAAATCAAAAAAATTAGTACTTTTAAAAACGACATAAATTTATGAATTTAGTCCCTTTTTCAGGTTTTTAAGACCTAAATTCATGAATTTAGTCCATTCAAAAAGTACCATTTTTTCAAAAAATGGCATTTTTAAAAACGACATAAATTCATGAATTTGAACCCTTTTTCAGGCTATGAAGACCTAAATTCACAAATCGGCTAAAGCCAGAGGAGCTTCGCTCCGATTTGGGCGTTTTTAAAAATACCCAGTTTTTCAAATTTTTCAAAATCTCAAATTTGTGATTGTGACATTTTTCATTGCTTAAATCATGACCGTTCAAGGACACCGAAAAAATCATAAAAGTTAAGAATCTCAAAATTTGAGAATTACAATCGGGCGAAGCCCTAGAACCTTCGGTTCGATTTTCATTGCTTAAATCATGACCGTTCAAGGACACCAAAAATCATAAAAGTTGAGAATTTCAAATTCATGAATTTTATCCATCTTTCAGGTTTTTAAAATATATCATGTGACTAATAATATTTCTTTAAAAGTGGAAGAAACAAAAGTGGAAGAAGCCGCAAGAATATATCCTTCAATATCATATGAACGTAGTTCTACTACCCCCTCCCTTCTAACTTCTAGGGGTCCCTTCTGACTTCTAGGGGTCCCTTAAGAAATTTTTTTATTATAAAATGAACAACATAAATGAGTTTTTAAAATTATATGGAACGCAAACTACGACAAATTTCGACCTAAAGAAAATCGCAAATGAATTAGGAATAAAGAATTTTCATGTTCTAATGAGAGACGAATTACAATTCCTAAAAAATAAGCCAACAGGAACCTTCAGTTCCCGGAACAAAGTTTCATCAATAACTGTAAATTTCATAACAAATCTTCATACGTCAAATGAAAAAGGTGTACATTGGTCAGCAGGCGTTAAAAATCATCAGCAGAACTATTATTTTGATCGCCCGGAGGCTGAGAACTATTGGTTCGATTCATACGGTTTGCCCCCTACAAATGAAGTAAAAGAATTACTTGGAACGGGAACATACAATACGTTTCAAATTCAAACACCAGGCACTACCTATTGTGGACAATAATGTTTATACGTTTTGTACAAATTACAAAAAGGAGTACCATTTCTAGATATTATGTTAGAGTTAAACAATCTATAACTCAAGCGAAGCTAGCTAAAGCGCCACCTAAAGGTTAAAGCTCTGTTTTCTGTAATTCATTTTGATAAAAACGGCCTCTGATATCCTCATTATCTAAATCTTTAATTTCATAAGTAATCGGATAACTTTGATTTATTTTGCAAACTTCAAATATTTCTTTAGTCTAATAGCCAACAAAGCCTTTTTCAAATTTGTTCTTATATTTAAATATTCTAACTCTATCTCCAATTTTAAATTTCGGCTTAAGTTTCTGCAAATTCGGATTACTCTCATTCGAATAATTATTCTCGAATATTTTCTTTCGTATTAAATCAGGGTCGTCAGAAGCATTCTTTGGGGTTTCTTCAATACCTGAATGAACTTTATTATTGTACTGCTCTACAATTCCTGGTAATATTTTTAACCATTTCTGATTTCCTTGCTGAGTAAATTTCTTGAAAATTTTATTTTTTAACGTCCGATTGAATCTTTCTATCACTACGGCCTTACCAGCGTTTTCAGTTGAATAAACAATTTCAAATAGTGGCTGAACGTTTCGGTTATAAAATTCCGACCCTTTATCAACAAACAATTTTTTTGGCTTTCTATTACTTTCTTTAAAGATTTCTTCAAACGCATATTTAACTGAAAGACCACTTTTATTTTTTAAAGGCTTTACCCAAGCATATCGTGTATATAAATCTATAACGGTCAATGCGTATTTGTAGTCCCTTTCATTCGGCATATGAATAAGATCAGCACTCCAAATATCATCTTTATTAAATACTTTTACTTTTAATAAATATTTAGGCTTTCTATATTCTTTATGAATTTCAGATGCATAAACGTCTGAATTATGATTTTCATTTAAACCCTGACCGAATAATATTTTAGCTTGTAAAGCTTTCTTAACAAACATTCTTTCAATTTTTTCTCTAAATGTAGGATTCTGAATACTATCTAATTCTTGAATCATCTTCTTATCAGCTGCATGACGAGAACTTAGATCATGATTTCGATAAGCTAAATCATGCCTGTAAGCGGCGGCATCTACTCTATTTATTGGTTCTTCACCTGGTTTCGGATTATTATTCTCATCTAGTCTTATATCTAATCGAGTTCCTGGCCCAGTATATGAATGACCAGGAAGATGTTTTTCTTTCGAATATTTACTCCAAATAAATCCAGGAAAGTTTTCTAATGTTTTTTGTATATCACCACCGAAGTGGTGTGGAACTTTGTTCTTGTCACCTCCAATATGCTGACAGTTTGAGTTTTTATTTTTGTTTAATAGATAATTTAATAAATCTAAATTAGCAATTTTTAATTTAATTAAATTTTCTGAATTTGTGGAATTTGCGGTATCCATTTTTAAAGATAAAAAACTTTTAAAAGATAAAATAAAAGTTTTACCGAAAAGAACCAAAGGTTCTGAGGTTATTACCTTATCATACTAGGACTTAGATATATTCCAGAACCATCTTTAGTTTCTTTAATTTCAATTAAATCATCAACATTGTGGAGAATATTTTTAAGAACTCGTTTTCCTTCATCAACTAATTTTAATTTACTAATAAAATTATCTACTACTCCTTCACCCCTAGCAACTTTCTCTAACTCTCTATTATGACGTTTTTGTTCTTCTAATGCTGCCTTCTCTGATTTATTTTTATTTACTGCTTGGACAATACCAGCTGTCCCACCTGCAACACTTCCTGCAGCTGCTATGCCACCTATTATTAGGGGAATTAATGGGAGAATCCCGCCATTCTTTTCTTCTTGTAATTGAATATTCTCTATCATTGGTTTACTTATGTAATACTTTTTTTTGTTAATCGTAATAGTTTTAGGGGTATTTTTGTCAACAATATTACGTAATTTTAATTCAACAGTTTTATTATTAATATTACTTTTCGCTTGCGACATTTTTAATAAAAATTTTAAGTTAAGAATTTAAAGTTATCAAAAAATTTAAATCTATTCTAGTTATGAAAAATTTTTAGTTAAGAATTTTTAAGTTAACAAAAATTTTAATCTATTCTAGTTATGAAAAAAATTTTAATTAACCTATCCTAACCATCTTTCCATTAAGAATTTCAATAGAATATTTTGCATCTTCTAGCAATAAACCATAAGCCATCAATGAAGTTGTGGAATCTTTCTTTTCAATATTAATTGTTACATCACAACCATTTTTAATAATATCTTCAGATTGTGCACTTAAATCGAAACAGAAAATTGGATATAAATGTCTCCAATCTCCAGGAGTTAATTGTGGTTCAACTCCAAATTCTATACAAAGATTTCTATAAGAATCATATCCTTCCATAAATTGATTATTGGTATCATCGAATCTTAATGGATCAATTGGATATCGAGTTTGATTTAATGAAACTTGTAAACTTCGAATTGTATCAATATGAAAAATATTATTGTTCTTATCAAAACTTGGAGAATTATTTCTTTGAAATGTTAGTAATAAATATCTTGGAGTATTCGCAGTTCTAGTAAAATGCCAGTTAAATCTTTGTTCGGAAAAAGTTACTGAACTAGCAGTTCTCTTTAGAAAATTAACTGGAATTGGTTTGTTAGTATTTAATCTTTTTGCAATAGCTGATTCAATTTCTAAACTAGGAGTAATATGCTTAATCCACCATTCAAGTCTATCAATTTTTAAATATGCTTTTTTTCCAGTCTTACCAAAAAAGATTAATTCATTATTTGCTGTACGATGAATTATTAATTTAAATTTTAATTGATATGATATTTTATCATAATCTAAATATCCGAATAATGGAGACAATGACCAATTAACTGTCTGTTTACTTTTTTTGTTAAATTCACGTCTTTCTTTATATGCATCATTATTTGTTTTATTTAAATGTTTTGCAATATTTTCTACATCTTTCGCAATTCCTGCTGCATCTGTTCCAGCGTGAGTTAAATCATCAACAATTATACCATCATTAGTATCAGGAAACCAACCTTCGATTTCATACTTTTTATTATTTTCACCAATTGTTATAAATCTAAGCATTGTATCAATTACACCTGGAGAATCACTTATTGTTTCTATATTTTGAGTTGCAACATCTAAACGCATTTGTGTAAATAAACTTGGGAAAAAATTATTCTCTAGTGTAATATTATCGGTATCTGGTAATGGTGTTGTAAAATTAGCATCACTATATAAAGAATATTCACAGTGTAAAAATGAATCAGGTAAATATAAATAACTCTGCTGATTATCAACTTCAAAGATTAAATCTCCCCCAGTATTTACTCTACTGGAAGATCCGGGATTCATAGCAATTCTTATATAGTCATTCTTTTTTTGATTATAACTGACGAACGGAGGATCGTCTAATCTAAATTTATTTTCGATAAGCGAAGACATTTTTATAAAAAATAATTTGACTTTTTGTTTTTCTCACACACAGAAAAAAATTTTACTAAAAAAATTACTAAAAAATTTTACTAAAATATAATTTTTAGAATTTTGCTAGACCAGCTCCGCTACAGCTTTGCTGGTTAGACCGAAGGTTGCTGCTGACGCCATTACCTCTTATTTCTTCAATTGAACGAACCGTAGGTTCTACGGCTACGCCTGTTTTTTTATTATTTTTATTTTCATTATGTTTACTATTAGACGGAGCTCCGCTCCTCAAGGTTTCACCCCCCACAGCTATGTTAGCAATTTTGTTTTTTTGTTTCCTCTGAAAGTTTTTTTAAATTTTTTAGTTCTTCAGAATCATTCCTAAGTTTACGAATAGCTTCTAGTTGTTTTAATTCGTTTTGTGATTTAACAGCATTTGATATTGCACTAGCTGTACTACCTATAGCAGCTGCTCCTTTTGCAGCAGATGTAATCAAATCTTTATTATTTTTAATTAAGTTAACGATACTTCCAATACCAGAAAAGATTCCATCCCCTTCTTTTTGGACGGCACCTGCGGTGCCTAGGAACTTTTGTGTTCCGACAGTTTCTACACTATCATAATGGTACACAGGTTTCTGAGATGGTTCATGAGCAATTTTATTATTTGATGCAAGATGTTTAAGATTGTGTTTATAAATTATAGGCATTTTTTAGGATTAAATTTGACTTTTGGGAAAAAATATTTACGATCGGCTAAAGCCTCGAGGAGCTTCGCTCCGATTGGTTAGTAACCTGAGGACCTTTGGTCCGATCGGCTAAAGCCTCGAGGAGCTTCGCTCCGATTGGTTAGTAACCTGAGGACCTTTGGTCCGATCGGCTAAAGCCTCGAGGAGCTTCGCTCCGATTGGTTAGTAACCTGAGGACCTTTGGTCCGTTCAAGATTTACGTTTGTGAATGGACAACAACTTCGAGATAACTTTATTAATTGCCTGTTGCACTTTATCTATTGCGTCAAGCAGCGTGTGATGTACTTTAATTTCTTTTCTATTAACTTGCATTTTCTGCTGATTAATCTTCAATGCCGTTTTAAGAGCATTTAACTTAATTTTAAGAACATCTAATTGTCTTTTAACAGCATCTAACTGTTCTTTATTTTCTTTAGAGTTTTCTTGTAAATTTTTCTTTAATTCATTTTCTAAATTGATTTTAAGATTTTTCATTTTATCAACTTTTTCATTAAGTGAGTTTACTTCATTTATTATTCTATTCATCTTTTTCATTTGTTGAGTAATTTTAGAACTTAATTCATCAACACTTTTTTGGAATGTAGTTTGTAACTGCTTTAAATTTTTTTTAATTCTTTCAGGAAGTTTTTCTATTTCATCTTCTAATTGTTCTTCTAACATTTTGATCTGATGTTTATTTTTAATTACAGCAGATTTTAACTTTATAGAAAGTAATATTAAAATTTTTGATTGTTCTGAAATCTTTTTAAAAAGTTTTGCTATATCTGCTTCTAGCTCTCTATCCTTTTTATCAAGTTTTAATAATTTTTCGTTTAATGATTTGTCATTAAGTTTTAGCAACTTTAATTCATTCATCAGTGGAACCAAAACATCGTTTATATATTTTTCCTTTAAATCATTGATTTGTGTATCAACATATTGTTTATTTGTTAACTCTGTATTTTGTTGTGGAAGAATAGAAAGATGCAATGGACCAGATAAAACGTCTCCAGTTTTCATGATATAATTTTCTATCTCTATTTCTAATTCACGATTATTCGGGATATATGCACCTCCACCAACATTTGGTAACATCATTTTTTAACAATAAAAAAATAAAATTTTTTCTAATAAAAATAAAAAATAAATTTTTTTCTAATAAAAATAAAAAAATGGAAAATCCAAATTTAAAAAAATTATATTCGCCCGCATCATCCTGTTCTTCTTATTCGACGAGATCAATGGGATTTGAAAATAAATGTTTTGATAATAATAATAATAATAATCGATGTATAGATGTTAATATTTTATTTCAATTACAAGCCGAAATATTTAGAGAACAGACTAAAGGTTTACCTTCTATAGAAACTAATTATTGTTTATTTCCGGGGGATCCATTTATTAAATTTATGGAGATTGTAAGTAAATATAATGATGTAGCTTATGTTGAATTAAATAAAGAAAATATGGTTATAATAGGTCATAATAATGTTTATGGATTTATTAGAGCAGTGTTACCAATTAGTAATACTGATTGGATAGAAACTAAAATTATTAATTATATCAATATTAAAGAATTAGTTAAAAAATTAAAATCTTTTTCGAAAGAAAAAATTAGATTATTTGTTGACGATCAAAATCAATATAACATTCACATAGAGAGTAAAAAACATAATGAAGAATTACTATGTCAAGTTTATTATAGAGACACAATTTATAAACAAGAAACATTAGAAATGCCCCAAAGATATGATGATGATACGTACATAGGATTATATTCCAACTTAAATATTAATTTATTAAAATCTTATATAAATGGTTTAGCTCAACAAGAGAAAATTTATATGTGGTCAACACCTTATACTATTAACAATGACCATAATCATAATCATAATAAACGAACCGAAGATTCTAGGGCTTTGCCCGATCTTAAAGAATCTTATGATAATAATGATGATACTGTAACATCTGAAAAAGGTGTAAATGGTAAAAAAGATTATAAAAATATTAGTAATTATAAAAATTTATCTAAATTTCATTTTCTTACAATTGAAAATAATAATGATGGTATAGTTGAAGATACTGTTGGACAACTATGTGTCGGGTCTACAAAATTTAAATTAGGATTTACATCTAATCAATTTAAAATTTTATCATCTTTAACAAAAACTAAAAGTGATTCAGATTATGGTGGTGTTATTAAATTTTCCAAAAGAGATCAAAGACCAATATTTTTCTCTATTATATTATTAACAGATAAAAGATGTAATTTAGAATTAGATATTCCAATAAGAGAATGGTATCCTATCATGGAAGGGCATCCTATACCAAAAAGTGTAATTTATGATGATGAAGAAACAATTTATGATGATGATGATGAAGAAACAATTTATGATGATGATGATGAATCAATAGTTAGTGAAAAAAAATTTAAATTATCTTTTGATAAAACATTATCTGATGAAACTTAATAAGATAAAACTTAATATGATAAAACTTAATGTGATAAAGAAAAAAATAACTAAAGAACGTGAAATATATAATAATATAAAATAACACTCAAGTCCTTGATATTAAAATGTTTATATCTAAAATTAAAACACAAATTTTTTTCTTAAATTTTCTCTAAAAAAATAAAAAAAAATGGAAAATACCAAGTTTTATTGTGTCTTATGTAAAAAAAAGTTGCAAACAAAAAGAAGTTATCAATCTCATTTAAATAGTAAATTGCATTTACAAAATGTAGAACGAGTTGATGAAGGAAATATATTAAAATTAAATAGTTATAAAAACTATCTAGAAACATTGCCTACTGATATAAAAGTTAAAAAAATGTTTGATGATTATTCACATTCGGAATATAAAAAAGTTTTTAATAGTGAAGATGAGACCATACATGTGACATCGGAGATGTCTTCCAGGGCTTCGCCCGTACCAGATGGAAGATATTTATTTAGCGATACTGATGAATTTGATGAAGCTGAACGAACCGATGAAGCCTTACAAACAGAAGGTTCTAGGGCTTCGCCCGTAACAGATATAAAATATTTATTTAATCAGTCTTTTGAATATAATGAAACCGATAAAACTTTTTATAATGTATTAACAAACTTTTATAATATATTTAAGAAATCTTTCAAATGTTATATGAATGTAGAAGTACTTTATACAAAAAATGGACCTGATGGAATTCCTGAAGAAATAATACAAGGACATTTTACAAATTCACAAGAAATTCATAATGTAAATGATATACAACCCATATTTGAATCGATGATACTTAAATTAGAAAATTGTATAATTGAAGCCCAGTTACGTGAATCTGGTTGGAGATTTGTTAAAATACTATCTAAGAAAATAGTAATTGATAAATATAAAAATAATACTGGTGGTAGTTATGTTCCTTTGCCTTTCAGTTCACCACAAATAATCAACATAAAAAATGAAGATGATTATTGTTTTCTGTGGAGTATTATAGCACATTTACATCCTGCAAAATATCACAAAGAAAGACTAAGTCATTACAATAAAGAAGAATACATAAATGAATTTGATCTCTCTGACGGCTTAGATGAATTTCCATATGATTATAATAGGTTAAAAAAGTTTCATAAAAAGAATAAAAATTTAATAGAAGTAAATGTTTTTGAATTAAATGTGAATTATGTTTCTATTGGTAAAATTATTCCACTTTACTCAGATTCAAAAAAATTTTATTTGAATAATAAAAATTTATGTCAATCAGAAATAGTATATAATGATAGAGGAAATTACATGCATCATAATATTTTTTACCAAGGAAATATAATATGTACTGAAAAATTTGAACTTGTTAAAACATTATCACCAATAATGATTAATCATAATAATTATAAAGGACGTACTGATGATTATAATTACAAATATTCATCTTTATCTTCAGAATATCAACAAAAATTAGAAAATTTAAATAAAAGTTTACAAAAATGTAAAACAGATTATCAACAACAAACAAAAATATTAGTACAAGAATATGGCCATAAATATGAAAATAAAATAGAAACGATTCAAAAATTAAATGAAGACAATAAAGAATTAAATAATGAAGAAAATGAAACCAAAAAAAAAAAATAAATGAATCTTTAAAAAAATGTCTACAACAATATAAAGAACAATATGATAAAGAATATAGTTATCAGTTACAAATATTAAATCAAAATTATCATCAAAATACATTTAATATTACAAAAGAAATTAATGAAACACATGAAATATATAAAGATGAATTTGTAAAATTAGAACAGTCAAAACAACCAGCACAAGCGAATATATTATATTATCAGGGTCATTTTATATTGTGTAAAGATGTTTCTATATTCACAAAAACTTCAGATAATACAAATTTTCCTTGTCTTCAATGTATGACAAGTTTTAGAACTTTAGAAGAAATGAATAGACATTTGGAGAATTGTCAACAAAATGAAGCAGTCAGAAACACATTTCCAAAAGATGATTATTTAGAATATAATAAATGGTATTTTAAAAATAAAGTACCCTTTACTATTTATTGTGATTTTGAAGCATATAATGTTAATATGACACAAAATCGAACGGAAAGTTCCAGGGCTTCACCCGATTCTAAAAATGATAATTCTGAAAATGGTACGGGCCAAGCCCTAGAACCTTCGGTTTGTAATTATGAAAAAAGTGCAGCTGAACAAAGTAAAGAAAAAGAAGTTGAACAAAAACCATTATGTTGGGGAATGTACATTCATTCAAATTATCCTGAATTATTTAAATCAGAATATTTACAATACTATGGTGAAGATAGTTCAGAAATGTTTACAAAGAAAGTAGAATAATTACAAGGACGTTTTTCACAATTGCTTGAAACAAATAAACCAATGATACCATTAACGGATGAAGAAAGAAAAGAATTTTATGATGAAATAAATTGTTATTACTGTGGAAAAGAATTTGCAAAAAATTATAAAACTGGCAGAGGTAGATATATTGATAAGCGAAGCGGCGGCTCTGCCGACAAAGTAAAAGATCATGATCATCTAAATGGATTATATAGAGGTGCAGCACATAATTCTTGTAATCTTAATGCTAATAAATTTAAATATAACTTTGTTCCTTTATATTTCTACAATGGTTCTAAATATGATTTCCATCTAGTAATGAAAGATTTATTTTCATCTGAAAAACTACAACAACAAAAAATAAATGTACTATGTAAACAAGAAGAAGAATATTTTTCAATGCAATTAGGTTGTATTAGAATTTTAGATGCATTTAGATTTTTTACTCCTTATTCATTAGATGTTATGGGAAAAACTTTGAAATCTGAACAATGTAAAATATTAAATAAATATAATTTAAAACCTTTAAAAGGAATATTTCCGTATGAGTACATAGCCTGCGGCTCACAGTCGAAGACTGATATAACTGGAGATGAAACCTGTGGTTCACAGTCGAAGACTGATTTTAATTCTGTGAATAAAATTATGGAAGAAGAACAACTTCCTCCAATAAATAAATTTAAATCAACATTAAAACAATCACAATTATCAGACGAAGACTATGCAGAAGCTGAAAAGAATTGGAGAGAGTTAAATTGTAAAACAATGTATGATTATACAATGAAATATCTTCAGATAGATGTATTAATACTAGCTGATCTTTTCGAAAACTTTCGTGACATGTGTTTAGAATATTACGGAATAGATCCATGTTATTGTTATTCTACACCAGGTTTAACATGGTTAGCAGGATTAAAACATACTGGTGTTCAAGCCGATGGCTCTAGGACAAAGTCCGTTAAACTTAAACATTATAAAGAAAATACATATGATAAATTATTATTTTTTGAATCTGGAATTAGAGGTGGAGTTTCATCAGTTTTAGGTAATAGATATGTTAAATGTTATAATAAGAAAGTAAATCCACATACATATGGAATAATGAAACCTTTATCTCCAGAAGAAAAAGAAAAGATATTAGAAATTTTTCGAACGAAACAAGAAGGAGTAGAACGTGAAAAAGCAATTGATGAATTCATGAGAGAAAACTATTTGTTATATTATGATTTTAATAGCTTATATTCTTCTTGCATGATACAAGAATTACCAACAGGTGAAATGACATGGTGTAATAATCTAGATTATCAAAGAACATATGATGGTGAAAATAATTTTGGTTATGTATATGAAGTTGATTTAGTATATCCTGATTATATAAAAGACGCAACAAAATATTATCCTTTCTGTCCAGAAAACAAAATTCCCAATATAGAAGATTTTTCAGATTATCAAAAATCTATAATACCGAAAAAATACAGACCAACAAAAAAACTTATGTTAACACAAGGTAATAAAGGAAAGTATGTTGTTGAAGGAAGAATGCTAGATAGGTATTTAGATCATGGCATGATTCTCACCAAAATACATCGAAAACTAGAGTATAGAAAATCTAAATGGTTAAAAAATTATATAGAGTTCAATATTGAAAAACGTAAAATAGCTAAAAGAAATAAAGATGATTTTGGAAACGTTTTCTTCAAATTAATGAATAATGCATTTTATGGTAAGACTTTAGAAAATGTGCGTAATAGACAAAATATTGAAATAGTTTATGATAGAGATAGATTTCAAAATTTAACAAGGAAACCTACATATAAAAGAACTACTAGATTTAGTGATGAACTTTGTGCTGTTCATCTAAGAAGAAGCATTGTAAAACATGATAAGTTTAATTTTATTGGATTCACTATATTAGAATTAGCTAAACTATTTATGTATAGTTTTATATATGATTATTTAGCACCTGCTTATGGCAAAAACTATAAATTACACTTTACAGATACCGATTCTATTTTCTTAGAATTAACAATACCATATGGTTCTTCACTTGATAAAGAAATTAATAAAATAAAAGATATCATTCATCCTTCTGATTTATGTAAAGTAAAAGATGAATTAGAAGGAAATGAAGATTTCATAACAGAAGCTATATTTTTAAAATCTAAATGTTATTGTTATGATACAACTAATAATATTAAAACACATAAAACATTAAAAGGAATTTCAAAGGCATCAGTGGCTAATCAAATAACATTTCAAGATTATAAAAATGCATTATTTAATAATGAAATAAAAACAGCATGTAATTATAGACTTAATTCAAAAAAACATAACATGTATTTAAAAGAAGAACATAAATTAGCATTAGATCCATTTGATGATAAAAGAAAAATTTTACCTGATGGAATAACTACTGAACCTTTTTAATTTTCTAATTTCTAAGATAGACAAATTTGATATATATATAAAATAAAAAAAATATTGTAACACTATATTTGTATATTTTTATCACTCCGCGAAAATATTTTCGATAACTCTTTCATGATTTTTTTTATCAATATTAATTGTAATGAAGCCATAATCTTTTGACCAAGCATTATTACACGATTGTTTAAATTCATCTTTATTTCTTACGCATAAATCTCTTAACAAATCACTTAAGTTTCTTGCATTTATTTCAAATAGTATAAAAATATTTGCATTCTTTCTAATAACACTTCCGTCTAATGAATACATACTTTGTGTTAAATAAAATACACTACAGTTATTATGTCTACCTCTTGTGAAATAATTTCTCTGAACTGACTGATTTCTATCATTAACACAATCATCAAAAATTACACAATGTTTCATTGTTTTATCTAGTTTACTAGGATCTTGCATATTACCACTATCATCTATTAATTGTATCTTTATATGGTTATTTTTATTAGATTCTACTAACTGATTATTTTTTGCTGCTTCTTCACACCACGAACTTATTTCTTCTTCATCTTCAGATTTTTCATATTCTTTGAATAATGAAGCAATTGCTGTTTTTTAAAGATTATTTTCAAATCCATATTTTAAAAATTGATAGACGGGTTGTTCTGCTGTTGTTGTATAAATTATAAGATTGTTATAATCCAAAAAATTTGGAGTCGTTAAAATTTTAAATAATAGATACGTTTTTCCGCAACCTGATCTTCCACAAATAACTGACAAAACTTTATTAGATAAATTTGGATGATGATTAAATTTAAGTTTTTTTTTATTTAATGGTAGTACTTCACTCATTTTTTAATAAAAAATTTATTTTTATTTTATTTTTGTTTTTAAAGAAGAAGAAGAAAATTAAACTTCTCTAGCTTCGCGTGGGAGTTTATACCTCCCGAACGGGAGTTTATACCTCCCGAACCGGAGTTTATACCTCCCGAACCAAAAGATCTATCATAATCTCTTCACCTCCAAAATTTATTTCTTGTCCTTTTTCATCAGTGATTCTAATGCCAATGTTGTTAATAGTTTTTCTTGTAATAGGAAAATATATTAATGTTTGTGGAATTACATTTAATCTATAACCAATGGGTACAGTAAAAGCTGGAAAACTGAATATTAAATTTGACAATTTACCATTTATATATCCTCCTTCAATAATGTCACAATGTACAACAATTGAATTTATTTCAGTTATTTTTGGAATCTTCTCACCTAAATGATAACCTTGACTATAGGTTTGTTTATTAAATCCTAATAGCTTTGACAATGATCTATCATGATTAAAATCAACTTGATGATTTTCGTCTAAAGTAAGAGAAAATTTATTAACTGCCGGTTCAACTGCAAAATGTAATTGTTTCTTATCTTTAAATGATATACCTAAATGCCTCTTAATTTCATTTGATATTGATTCAACTTCGTAAGAACCAGGAAGAAAAGTTAATATTTTCCATGTTTTGCCTTTATCAGTAGAATATCTAAATTGATCATTCACATCTTTGATAACGTTTTGAATAGTGTTAAATGTAGAGAAACTAGTCAATGCAATTTGATAATTTTTATTTTGTTCCAAATGTAGAATGGGTTCTAAATTACAAGTGTGTGATGAAGTAGTTGTTATAATTTTTAACGTCGTACTAAATTTTGATGAACCCAAAATCTCTATCAAATTTTCTAAATGATTATTAATTTTGTCTAAATCTGCTGAACACATTTTTTAGTTAAAATTTTAAATAAATATTTTTTTAAAAAATAATTAGAAACAACATATTTCAGCTACGGGCGAAGCCCTGGAGGACATCAGAGATGTCCGGTTCGGGCGAAGCCCTAGAACATTCGGTTCGTTATACTTTTATAATCCTCTTCATTTAGAATCTTCTTTTCTAACAGTCTTTTCAATATAGCATGAATTTCATTGAAACTAGAATTATGTCCTTCTTTTATTGCAGATATTAAAATATTTAATCTATTTAGTAATTCTTGTGGATCATCTGGTAAAAATATGGTTGTTTCTGTTTTCTGTTTTTCAGATATACCTTTCCCTACTTTAACTCCCGTTGATAATAAATTTTCTAATTGTTTATAACGTCTAAGAGATTTTACTGCACCAACTCTGTCTAACATAGCTTTATATTTTATGAGATCTTCTACAGCATAATTATTTAAATCTGCTCCTCTTAAAAGATTAACAAAATTTCTATCTAAATTAAAAGGAGATTTATCTGGTGAAAAAATTATACCTCGAAAAGGTTGTGGAAATATTTCTTTTTGTCCGAGATAAAATCTAGGTATTGTTTTTCCATCTATAAATGAAATAGAATGTTCAAATTGCATAGATTTTGGTAATTTCTTATTAATGTTTGATTCTAGTAATCCATAGTCATCTAATATAGTTTTGTGCTCTGGATCTGTTATATCAATTTGTTTATCATTATTTGTACTTTCTTTTTCAAGAGTTTTAAATGGTTTCATAGTTTTCTCAAAATCAGTTTTTACTTGCTCGGTTTGCTGCATTTTTTCAAACATATCAGATTGAATACCAGCTTTTATCATTCTATGTTGAAGATGATTTTCTTTCATAATATTTCTTTGTTTTATTAACTCTTCTAATTGTTTTATTCTTTTAAAATTATCAGCTTTAATTTTATCCATTTTTAAAATATAATATTTGAATTTTGTGGTAACATTGGAATACAGCAAAAACATTTTACTGAACAAATTATTTTTTTATTGCTTTGTTGTTTGACATCTTTTCCTTTAAAGTTTTCTCGTTTTAAGTTTTGTTTAATAAAGTTTTGTTTAATAAAATTTTGCTTAAATTTTCGCTTAAAGTTTTTAGCTCTTCTAAAAAAATTTTATCATTTTCTTCATTAGAAATTTTAGCATCACTAGAAATTTTGCCATCCTTTTTATTTTTATCATCAACTTTTTCTGTCTGTGATTGAAATGATATTTGATTTACTTCATTAGCTATTTGATCAAATTTTTCAATCTCATCTAACGTAATAACATTATCATCACATACTCTTTGAAAGTAGTAATGTAGTTTATCATAGACTTCTTTAATATGTAAATGCTTAGTTTTTAATGATTTTCGTTTCTTAGTTATTAAAGATTTATCTAACATTGTAACAAGTGAAGTTGCAAAAACACCCGTACCTGTTAAAGCTGTAGCAACTACTGGAATTACTAAAACACCTGAAGATATAACAATTGTTAAAGCACCTAAACTTATTGTTAAGAATATGCCAATTCCTTGTGTTACATTCTTAACTTTAGTCCATCTCTTTCTTAATTTTTTATAATGCTCTAATCTTAATAATAATTGAGATTCCTTATCTTTCATATACCTAACTCTATCTTTGTGTTTTTCTTTATTCATTTTTTCAATGTTAATCTTTTCAATGTCCATTAAAGTAGAACTACGTTCATATGATAACGAAGGATATATTCTTGCGGTTTCTTCCATTTTTGTTTCTTCCACTTTTTAAAGAAATATTTTGAATAAATATTTTGAAAACAATCTTCTGAAAGATGGATAAAATTCATGAATTTGAAATTCTCAACTTTTATGATTTTTGGTGTCCTTGAACGGTCATGATTTAAGCAATGAAAATCGAACCGAAGGTTCTAGGGCTTCGCCCGATTGTAATTCTCAAATTTTGAGATTCTTAACTTTTATGATTTTTTCGGTGTCCTTGAACGGTCATGATTTAAGCAATGAAAAATGTCATAATCACAAATTTGAGATTTTGAAAAATTTGAAAAACTGGGTATTTTTAAAAACGCCCAAATCGGAGCGAAGCTCCTCTGGCTTTAGCCGATTTGTGAATTTAGGTCTTCATAACCTGAAAAAGGGTTCAAATTCATGAATTTATGTCGTTTTTAAAAATGCCATTTTTTGAAAAAATGGTACTTTTTGAATGGACTAAATTCATGAATTTAGGTCTTAAAAACCTGAAAAAGGGACTAAATTCATAAATTTATGTCGTTTTTAAAAGTACTAATTTTTTTGATTTTATGGTGTCCTGGAACGGTCTTTTATCCATTACT
>CAJQUW010010117.1:0-72806 GCA_907163375.1 Prostheceraeus crozeri
TTCAAACAGAAATTTAAAACTATTATTGGACTTGCTCTTTCCCATACCCTTGCCCATTTGCCTATGCACCTTTCATACACAGAACACAGTTTTCAGGTCATACAACTTCACATTTTCTATACTTCATAACATATACAGTAAATTCACAACACTGACAGCTGTCAAAAAACAATAGGTTTTCACATGAAAGATACAATTTGTTTAAACTTTTACAAAAAACGTATATATGTTCCATCAGGTATCAGAGGAATCATATGTGTTTATTACAAGTTACAATAAGCATGTCTTACATGCATAATGTTTCCACTACATATAGTCTCGAGGAAAGGGCGGGTTGGGATTCAATTGGTGCCTCATCCTCCCCTATAGGCTGCGCCTGTGATGCCTGCTCAGATGTTGTGCTAAGTTCTTACATAAAATTAATGCCATTCCTCAGCAGTCCGCAATGAAATCATCCCGGAAGCTTCGCATAATGTTCCTCTTAAATTGACAGCCATCCAATGCGGCGAGAAAGTCGCCGACAAATAAACTTCAGGTTGCCATGCAGAGAATTGCATCGAAATTGGAATTTGTCGATGTGGTGGACACGAAGGGAATTGCCTCCGGTGGACAACAAACAAGATACTCTCTGAGGGACACAATAAAAGAGGAAGAAGCAACTTTTCTTTTCTTCTGAAGAATTGAGGTATCGGAGAATTAGTGAGAATGATGAATTCGGAGAGGGAGCTGCCTAGAGAACAAGCCAGACAAAAATCGTGACAATGAACTCTTATGCAGTCGACACTTTTGGAAGCCATTAAGCTTTATCGCTGCCTAACAGTTTTAGAAGAAATACCGGCCTGTCCTACGGTTGCATTTCCTTTATCATTTAATTGATGCAGCAAAGCTATTGGTTTGAATTAAAGGCCACTTATCGTTAAACTACTTCTTCGGCGCACGACAGGAAAATGAAGTTATTGCTGCCGATTATTTTTTTATAATTTTAGGAAGTTAACCTCAGTGAAATGCTATATAGGAATTCGTGCAATTTGATTATAGAAAATTAAGGAAATTAATGAAACACTGTAGGCCTACCTTATAGAAATATGATCCACGGCTTGGAATCAAAAGTTCGTGAAAGTAGTGGCTCCCACATTAAAATTTTGCAGGATCTTTTCTGAACCTCATGTACATAATATAGCTGTCAGATAACTACAAGTAAACTTATATATAGGCCGTTCTAATTCCATTATCTAGCAATATATTTGATATAAAGTATAATGCTCCGTGCATATCTACTTTATGGAAAGCATGTTTAAGTTAGTTTTGAGACGAGTAATTTGCAAATTACGGTTAAAAACCTGAGGCGGCATATGTTAGTACGCATAAGCATGGTAGATTTAAAAATCAAGTAATTATATCACATTTACTATCCTAATGAAGGCGTTAAATATGAGCTACTTTCTCATTAGCTAAACTGTAATTGATGCCAGTGTTGACATGCTTATCTTCTATCCCTTCTTTCCTGATTGAATTTCATAAGCCCCTTAACCATGTCAATTCATGAATATATATCTGCTTACACTCGACTAGACCTATACGATATTGCCACTACCGTATATCAGCAATGAAAGCTACAGATAATCGTTCAAGAAATATAATGAAGCTAAACATGACATCATATACAAGTAAATTTATTGAAACATGTAGGTGTAATCAATGTCTATGAAAGCTGGTGATCTGTTTATATGCAGGAAACACTTAACAGCACACATGAAGTTGACATCGTAGAATGAGGTCAACAGAAATCTTAAGAAACAGATAAAACTTTACAAATTGAGGAGCAGCGAGCCTCAACAAAAACACGGAATACGAAATGACACGCACATAACAGCTTCCAGTCCCTAAAAAGTGTACAACTTCCTCAATGCAGAAATGTGGTGCTGGAAATGTAGTAACATGTACATTATACATTTAATATAAATAACTCCGTGAACGGACTACCCCATTGGTCAAACTCCAAACGATTGATCTGACAAGAATGATGAATATTAGCACCCTATACATCAGTTATGAGATTATATTCTCAGCTTCCAAATCGACTGGTTATTGCGTTCTTGCAACGAGGTACGCGAATGAGGTCAAAAGACACCTGCACTGAATTTCCGATTGGGTTTGTTAGTATAGGCTCATTCAATCACTGTACTTCATATGCTCACAAACACATGCCGGGCACCAAAAGTCAGTATGATTCTGATTGAATCATACTTCTCCATTTGGAATACAACTGAAAAGAGATATTAAAACATAATCATTATAATTGCATCAATCGCTTCTATATGATAAGCAATTGTCAAAAAATAATCAAGCGAATGCACTATTGCAATGAAGTAAAGTGACAGGTGAAAAGAATTACTTCAGTTATGAGAATATACGAGAATGGTAACGCACTTCTTTCTAGTTAGCTACTAAGAGCATCTATGTCATCGGTATGATGGACAATGATCTGCATGACAGTGGAATCTTCCGAAGGACATCCTATACCGGAAAACATTCATCTATTGATTGGCATAGATCCTCGATTAAGCGGATCTTAATCGAGGTCGGACTGAACAGCGGTCACGTAATATAGACATTTTTCACCATTCATACTTATTTTTAGTTTAGTCCTTTGTTTTTCATACTGATTTTTTGTCTCCTTTATGCCTACTTCATCGGAATCGGACACTTTGGATATAAGAATCTTAAATGAACACAATAAATTTGAATGATTATGGCAAATACTATGGAAACATAGAGATATACTTATTATCCCGCCGCCACGACGTTTTGCATGGAACGAGACCGATTATGAGTCAGTCTTTCACAGAATATTCTACACATTATGACTACTATAAGAAACGCGCATTCCGAGTTCTAACGAGTTCCCTTGATAATTATTCGGACAATATCAAAGAAAAGGGCATGCTGATTGAAAAAATTGAAGCTTTCGACCAAAATGTCAATTTGGTGTGTTTGCACCGACTATGCGAGATCATGTATGATGTCATGTGACCATGCACCTTTACTTTACAAAAACTACACACATTTGGATTCAGCAAGCATTTAAAGTTACATAAAATTTTAATCAAATGTTAGCTGAAAACTGAAGCACCTAACCACATTCTTGCAGACATCGCACATAGAAGTTGTTCTTAGCACGGATAGAACGCAATAGAAGACGATATGAAGATATGCCTAAAATTATGTATCTCAAGTTATTAGATGTCGCATAGTCGGAGCAAACATACCAAACATACCAAACATACCACTGGTAGAAACCTTTCCTTCAATTAACATGTCACTTTCTTTGATCTTGTTTGTAAATCAGATAAAATTCGGAAGGCGCGCATTTTCGTTGTAGTCATATGGTGTACAACATGCTGTGAAAACCTCATCTTCGGTATCGTTCAATGCAGAAGCTTGTCTTGGTGGCGGAACTATGAGCATCATTTCCATGTTTCCATAGTATTTGTTGCAATCACACGTTTTATGCACGAGTATGCAATCTAAATTTGTATTCAGGATACTTGTGTCCAAAGCAATCACCTGTTAAGATTGGACGGGAGGCTTTCATGTCACTAACAACTACAATGAATTTTGTGACTATCTTATAAATTGTTCTGCTACAATTTTATGTCATGCATTGTATGTTTTGAGCGCATCCGTCAACAATTATCATATTTTATCTGCAATCGTTTGTATAAAAGCATATTTTGTTTCATATAAGCACAAAGCATATTATGATGTAGCAATAAACTGATTAAAACTATCACAATAGATCATATTCAGATTTTAAGCATGCTGACACAATGTCATTAATAACATGATGAACACAAATGTTTTGCTTTCCTTTCATTCAAGTGCCCGGCACTAAAGTCAATCAATATTATGCATGCATAACTCAATTTGGGCTCGACCTCGATTGAAATCTAATCGAGGTTGCATCACTGTTGATTGGTACATTTCCCAAAGGAGGAATTCTTCTTCTGGTAGTTGTAATCTGTACGAAAGATCCTTTACAGAGATCCATTACAGATGTCTTATATCAGAAAGTTATGTTGTATAAATTATAATTAGAATCGGAAGCATTTTCATTTTCATTTTTTCCGCTATTTCACTGTTATAAGATGGGGTGAGTTTGGACAAATTCAAAATCTGTGCACCACACCACGTTGCTACTTTCAAATATTTTCAGAACGATTCCATCGCTGTGGAATATTATGTTATGGTGCAAAAGCTACTATTACATGGCGTTTGATGTTCTAGTAAGATTTCTTATATCATCAAATTTTTGAATTATAAACTACATTACAAACTCCTCTAAAAATGTTAGCGCTATGCAACATGTGACTCATTAAATGTGGAATCTCAGTGTGGGATGCTTGAGAATTCCCTAAATTATAGTTTTGAGTCTATTGCACTTCTTTAAAGCATGATTATTAATATAGTAAAATGCACGTCCATAGTCAACCCACTGTAAATAAGCAAAATGGTGTGACTTAGGACAGCGGATGTGCCGACATAAATGTGCCCTACCATAGCAACTAAAACCGCAGACCATCTACACCTTCTCAACATATATATATATACCGACAACAACATATATATTTATTCAACATTAGCTGAGGCCTGTATGACTCGAATATTGTTCTTTGGTGTTCGGGGGAAGCTTTACCCCCACTTGCTAATGAAAAATGAACAAAAAAAGAAATGAAAGAAATAAAAGATGGAAAAAATGTAAAAATGAAATATGTAGAAAGAGCAAAGAAAAGGAGAAAAAGACAAAGAAAAAAGAAAACACAAAGAGAAAAAAGAAACACAAAAAAAAACGAAAATGCAGAATTGACTCTTTCCCGGAAAACATTTAGCAACCCCGATGCTAACTGTGTCTTCTAAGAAGTCGCTGAAGTTAGCAGTAGCTTTTGCAGTAGGATATTTAAATTAAATTTGGCTCCAGCCCTACAAATTCTAAGTAACGATGCATGGAAACTAAGAGTAGAATTTTGCTCACAACTTCATTATGTACCAATCAGTAAACGAAAAGTAGTATAGGGGTATGACATCCAGCGCATCGCTTCGCTCGCACCGGTATGTCACACCTTGCGAGGATTTCAAATTTTACCTAGTCTATAAATTTCAAAAAATTTAGGTTAGTCTCCAAATTTAAAAAATTTATCGGTAGGTGACAAATTTTCGAAAAATCAAATTTTCAAAATTTTCACGGTTCGAAAATTTAGGTAAGTCCCAATAAAAAATCACGTGGTCGAAAATTTAGGCAGACAAAAAATATCACGAATTGGTCGATAAATATCGAAAATTTAAGTTGTGTCAAAATATCACGTAGTCCAAAAATTTAGGTAGTCTAAGAGTTTTCATCACTAGTCCTCTATATACAAGAAGATTGTATTCAAAATAATCTATTAAAAAAGTGGATGAAACAAAAGTGGAAGAAACTTCGAGAATATACTCCCTTCGTTATCACAAATTAAAAATAATATGAAATTGAAAAAGAAAAACACAAAGATATGAGTACGTTATAGTGAAACATAAGGAATTGCTCAATTCATTATTAAGAGTTAAGAGCATTATGATAAACGAAAAAGAGATGGTCTAAAGTAAGAATGTAACACAAGCTCTTTCAATTCCTGTTTGTTGCTACTGTCTTTGCTCTTCGATGAACCTCTCTTATCGATGAACCTCCCAATTGTAGGGAAACAGCTGGCTTCCCGCATTCACGAAACAATGCAGTTGCTTCTCGAATTCATGAAACAATGCAAGTTGCTTCTCGCATTCATGAAACATTGCATTTCAGAAGCAAGCAGCTGCTACCCGCACTTAAAAGATTAAAAAGACGGCAAACTATCTGCAGATGTAGGAAGTAAGGGGGGGGGGGGGGGGGGGGTAACCATTTTTTTCATTTTACAATTTCATTAAATCATAACTAGTGACTGTTTTCTTTCTTCCATTACAAAATGCCAAAACGGACTGCCGCGGAAGCTTTTTCGTTTTACATGAGCGATTTTACTAAACCTTAATTAAAGAAAACACTTGCGAACACTGCGAAGGAAATATTTTGAAGAGTGGAAGGTGTGAAATTCAATCCGAGAAAGAAGAACAAAAAAATATGGACTCTCAAAAACAAGTGTGAGGATATTACAGTAATAAATAGAACAGTATCTCACCACTACTACAATTCCTCAGTTCAATGTTACAAAAGACATTTCCACTACCATCGAGTGATAGTTGCTATATTATGAGTTTCAAAACTAATTGCAAGTGATAAAGTACACCCATGGGTCGTTGCGGTGAAAGTGCTGCCTATCAAGGTTATGGGTTTAAAATTCTGGAATTGAGTTGACTAATAGAAAAAGAGATTTGTGGCAAACTTGGAAACTATTCAGAATTTCCTATAACGTAAAGTAATTGTTATTTCTTGATGAACTTATCTGGATCTAATTCTAACCACACGTATTATTTTTTAAATTCATCAATGCCCAAGTTAGCTTTTGTTATGAAAACATTTTAAAGAAAATCAAAATTTATATAGAAAAATTAAATCATAGCGACAACTATAGTAAGAAATGATGGTTTTGGTTCCCAAGATGTTACATTAACTGTTGTTTCCACTTTTTAAGAATATGGACAACTGTACATACATTATTTTATGAAGACTTTTTTGTACAGTAAGTTATCGCATTTTAGATTATTTTGAAATGTAATTAAATTTTCTTCTGTTCTCTCGAGTTCTACTGCCAGTAGACTCAAATTGCTACAATTGTGTGATAAGATTGATTGTTGTGTTTAATTCCGCTATGTATTAATTACAATTTCGATGCAAAATACACTCCGCTGTTTATATTTTTTTTCTGTACACAGAAGTAGACATGTATTAGCAGTTATTAGAATTTCTTTCCTTTAAAATGAATGGTGAAATCTGACTGAGATATCTCCCAGAACCCTTTTGGTTTGACCGAGTTCTTACAATTTATATGGGAAGCAAAACAACAACATTTTGATCTAAAGAAAATTGGCTAAGTCAATATGGGAATAAAAATTTGTTTCACGTATTGATGAATGTGGATGAATTTACGTTTTGCTAAAAGATAAGCCAACTGTAAATTTCGTAACAAATCTTCAACACATCAGAATCAAAAAGGAGTTACATTGGTCAGCGCGGTCAAAGAAATAAATAAACGGTTCTAAATTTTTAATTTATGATTCGCCCGGAGCGCCTAGGAGGCTCGAGAACTATTGGTTTCGATTCATACAGACTTCCCCCTACAAAATGAAGTAAAAGATAATACTGGGAAATGGAATTAGAAAATCATACAATACATATCAAATTCAAAAACCAGGAACAACTTATGCATGTCAGCTTATGTTCTTTTACGTTTATATTACGAAATTGCAAAGGGGTGTAACCATTTCTTTGATATTATGTTAGAAATTTAAATAAGGAAATTTCATTCCCGAAAAAACGTAAGTTCCAATATCTAAAGGTCAGTTATTTGTTAATTCTTTTTCATAAATCTGCATCTCTGCCATTTCCTCATTAATTCTAAGCTTTAATTTCAATAAGTAATCGGAGAAGTTTTATTTTATTTTGCAAACTTCAAATATTTCTTTAGTCCAATAAACCAAACAATAAAAATCCAAAAAATTACACAACAATGTTTCATTGTTTTATCTAGTTGTACTTAGGATATATGCATATTACCACCTGACTCATCTATTAATTGTATCTTTATATGCTTATTTTTATTCGGCATTCTATTTTTTTTTTTTTTATAACTGATTATTATTTTGCTCCTTCTTCACACCACGATCTTATTTCTTCTTCATATTCAGATTATTTTCAAATCCATATTTTAAAAATTGAGCGACGGGTTGTTCTGTTGTTGATAAAAATTATAAGAATTGTTATAATCACAAAAAATTTGGAGGTCGTTAAAATTTTTAAATAATATATATTTTTTCCACATCCTGATCTTCCACAAATAACTGACAAAACTTTATTAGATAAATTTGAGATGGATGATTAAATTTTAAGTCTTTTTTTATTTATATGGGCCGGCACTTTCTCTCATTTCTTTTTAATATTTTCTTTATAATTTTTTAAGAAGAAATATTAAACTTCCTCTAACCAAATGATCCTATCATAATCTCCTTCACCTTCAAAATATAATTTTCTTGCCCCGTTGCTCATCAGTGATTCTAATGTTAATGTTGTTAATAGTTTTTCTTGTAATAGGGAAATCTATTTATATTTGTGGAAATACATTTAATCTCATAAAACCAATGGGTACAGTAAAAGCTGGAAAACTGAATAATAATTTGACAATTTACCATTTATATATCCTCCTTCATAACTGTCACAATGGTACAAACAATTGAATATATTGTCAGTTATTTTTGGAATCTTCTCAACTAAATGATAACCTTGACTATAGGTTTGTTTATGTAAATCCTTATAGTTTTGACAATGATCTATCATGATTAAAATCAACTTGATGATTTTCGGTCTAAAGTAAAGAAAAAATTTATTAACTGCCGTTCAACTGCAAAATGTAGTTGTTTCTTATCTTTAAATGGTATACCCTAACACTGGCTCTTAATTTCATTTGCGATACTGATTCAACTTCGTAAGAACCAGGAAGAATAGTTAGTATTTTCCATCGTTTCACACTTTATCAGTAGAACATCTAAATTGAATCATTCACATCTTTGGTAACGTTTTCGGGATAGTGTTAATATGTGGAGAAACATAGTCAATGCCAATTTGTCATAAATTTTTATTTTGTTCCAAATGTAAGAATGGTTTTTTGTTTTTAATGTTTCACCCCTAAATTTACAAGTGTGTGATGAAGTAGTCTGTTATAATTTTTAAAGTACCGTAAGTAAGATTTTGAGGAACGCCAAAAGCTGTTAGATTTTCTAAATGATTATTAATTTTGTCCAAAATTCTGCTGAACACATTTTTTTAGTTTAAAATTTTAAATAAATATTTCTTTTAAGAAAATATCTTTTTTATATAAAAATTAAAAAAAACAACGACATATTTCATGCTCATACTGTTTATTAATCCTCTTCATTTAGAATCTTTTCTTTTCTAACTGTCTTTTCAATATACGCATGAATGTCATTGAAAACTAGAATTATGATCCTTCTTTTATTGTAGATATTAAAATATTTAATCTAATTTAGTAAGTCTTGTGGGTGATCTGGTAAGAACACAGTTGTTTCCTGTTTTAAAAACCTTTTCCTACTTTTACTCACAGTTGATAATAAATTTTTCTGTTATTGTTTATAACGTCCTAAAGAGAGTTTAACTGCACCAAACTCCTATCTAAACATAGCTTTATATTTTTATGAGATCTTCTACAGCATAATTTATAATAAATCTGCTCCTCCTTAAAAGATCAACAAAATTTCTATCTAAACTAAAAGGAGATTTATATGGTGAAAAAATTACAACTCAAAAAGGTTGGGTGGAAAAAAAATATTTCTTTTTGTCCGAGATATAATCTAGGTATTGTTTTTCCATCTATAAATGAAATAGAATGTTCAAATTGCATAGATTTTGGTAATTTCTTATTAATGTTTGATTCTAGTAATCCATAGTCATCTAATATAGTTTTGTGCTCTGGATCAGGTATATTAATTGTGTTTTTCATTATTTGTAAGTTCTTTTTCAAGAGTTTTAAATGGTTCATAGTTTTTCAAAATCAGTTTTACTTGTTCGGTTTGCTGCATTTTTTCAAAAAATATCAGTTTGAAATACCAGCTTTTCATTCATTCTATGCTGAGTATGATTTTCTTTCCATAATATTTTTTTGCTTCATTAATTCAGCTAATTGTTGGATTTCTTTTTTTGATTATCAGGCCTTTAATTTTATCCATTTTTAAAATATTATATTTGAATTTTTGTCGGGGTAACATTTGGAAATACATTTTTATTGACCTTGGCGTCTGACATCGTTTTCGTTTCTAAGGTTTTGTTTAATAAAGTTTTGTGATTGTTTCGCTTAAAAGTTTTAGTTCTTTTCTAAAAAAACTTTGTCAGTTTCCTCAAATAGAAGTCTTTTTAACCATACAACTACAAATTTTGCCATCCTGTTTTATTCTTGTCATCAACTGTTTTCTGACTGTAATTGGAAATGATATTTATTTTACTTTCATTAGCTATTTGATCAAGTTTTTTCAATCTCATCTTACACGTAATAATATTATCATCACATACTCTTTGAAAGTAGTGATGTAATTTGTCATTAGACTTCTATAATATGTAATCTGTTTAGTTTTTTAATGATCTTCGTTTTTATTATTATTTTTAATGAGTTTCGTGTTCTATTATTAAAGATTTACTCTAACATTGTAACAAACGAAGTTGTAAAAATACCCGTACCTGTTTTAAAGCTGGTAGCAACTCTAAGGAATTGCTAAAAACACCTGTAAGATATAACAATTGTTAAAGCTACCTAAACTTCTTGTTTTAAAAATATTTCCAATACCTTGTGTTACATATCTTAACTTTAGACCATCTTTCTTAATTTATCATAATGCTCTAATCCTAATATCTTTCATTTTATAACGTACTCCTATCTTTGTGTCTCTTTTCTTTATTCAATTTCATATATTTTTAATTTGCGATAACGAAGGATATATTCTCCGAAGTTTCTTCCCACTTTTGTTTTCAATCCACTTTTTTTAATAGATATTTTGAATACAATCTTCTTGTATAATTGAGACATACGTGAAATTCTTAGACTACCTAAATTTTTGGACAACGTGATATTTTTTTGAGACAACTTAAATTTTCGATATTTTTCGACCACGTGATATTTTTTGCGAACTACTTTTTAATTTTTTTCGACGTGTGAAATTTTTGAAATTTGGAGACTACCTAAATTTTTGAAATTTAATAGACTAGGTAAATTTTTGAAATCTCGCAAGGTGTGACATCCGGTGCGAGCGAAAGCGATGCGCCGGATGTTCATACCCTATACACTACCTGAAAAGCTCTCACGAATAAATCAATTCAAAGATGTGATCTACTGCCTAACTTCAGAATCAAACCACACAGCAGCTAGACCTAAACCACCACAGACAGCTCCACACACCCATAAACAAGTCCTCAGAGACTTTGCTCAGGCACTTTCGGCAGTAGCAGTAGTCTTCCTTCCCGTCAAATCTACTATTTCATCTCAATTATGGGTGTATTTAAATATATTAAACCTACTGCTGGTACCACTGAGGATCCAAAATAACTTTGCTCAAGTAAACCAATGCTCCGTTCGCATCAAACCGTATCTGGTTTACTTTGCTCAGCCATTTTTGGTTGCAGCAGTTAGACTTATTACATTAGTAATCCACTATTTCATCTCAAAGTAGAATGGCATACAAAAATTCAAACTGTCTAGATAAATTTTCCGTCATCTAACTCTTGTCCTTGATAGAGCAATACACATACATACAAATATAACAAAAAAAGATCAGAAAAACAAGTGTACACCGCTTAGTTCATTTGCATGCACTAAATTTGCTCAACGTGCATTTGAAATGAGCTACCTTTTTTATTTCACTTGATAGTATAGACCTATGTATATTAGTATAATTATGAAAGTTTCTGAAGCTCCCATTCCATAATTTTGTATTTTCCAATGATGGCGAATCTGAACGTTGTTGACCACATTACTCATATAAAATGGCAGAAATGTTTCTTAAATGGTGCCTCGCCCCAAAAACTTTTGGTAAATATCATTGGGCCTTTTGTTTTATGCTGAAGCACAGTGCTGATCATTGTGCAAAGTTTAAAAAATACTAAATTTCAATAAGCTCCGAAAAGTCAGGATTTCATTGATCAGACTTACAAAGTCAACCGTTACAACATGGCTTCGAGCTTTAAATACAAATATTGTCTTCTATGCTTCATCCACTTCTACCAGCATAATTGCAGGGCACCTTATATGACAATTTTGACGAGGATGAAACTCCAGAAGTGTATTCTACAAACGGTTGTGAGCTAAGTCTTAAAACAGTCAGACCAAATGACTTGCAATCCACTTTTCCATTATGTTGTCATTTGGTCATTTGTCATTTGGTTGTAGCTTTTAATATCTGGAATACACCCAAAATTGAGATGAAATAGTGGATTACTAATGTAATAAGTCTACTGCTGCAACCAAAAATGGATGACCAAAGTCAACCAGACACGGTTTGATGCGAACGGAGCATTGGTTTACTTGAGCAAAGTATTTTGGATCCTCAGTGACCAGCAGTAGGTTTAATAATTAATACACCCAAAATTGAGAATAGTAGATTAGTGGTGTAATATGTCTACTGCTGCAACCAAAAATGGCTGAGCAAAGTCAACCAGACACGGTTTGATGCGAACGGAGCATTGGTTTAGTTGAACAAAAATGTTTTGGCTTCTCAGTGACCAGCAGTAGTTTTAATATTTGAGTACACCCATAATTGAGATGAAATAGTGGATTTGACGGAAGGAAGACTACGCTACTGCCGAAAGTGCCTGAGCAAATTTTCTGAGGCTTGTTTTATGGGTGTGTGGAGCTGTCTGTGGTTTAGGTCTAGCTGCTGTGTGGTTGATACTGAAGGTAGCAGTAGATCCACATCTTGAATTGATTTTTCGGAGCTTTTCGGTTACTGATTGGTACATATGAAGTTGTGAGCAAATTCTACTCTTAGTTCCATGCATCGTACTAGAATTTGAGGGCTGAGCAAATTTATTTAAATATCCTACTGCAAAAGCTACTGCTAACTTCAGCGACTTCTTCTAAGCATAATTTGATGTCATCTACATTTTTTCTTAAATAAGCTTCAGTTTAACTGAAATAATTGCAACAACGGAGTTTGAAGCACAGCTTGGAAGTCACTGCGGATGAATTCTGGTTTACAGGATGAGGATTGGAATGGTTGAGGTCATTTTTGTCGTAGGTGTGGTGAGGTGTTCGGATATGCCTATTAGTGTGATTCAGATCGAAAGATTCGTGATCAGTTGCAGATTTCCATTTGTTTTGTCTCAGTTGTCTTGTAGACAGGTCGGAAGTAGAGGAGGAGGGAGAATCAAACCCGAACCAATGTCAGAATCAACTTCAATGTGATTACTTGAAACCCCATTTCACTCGGTGTACTTCCTTCAAAATGTTAAGCCAAATACCTCTTCTGTCACATTTCAGCACTTGATTCAGGAAACTTCATTGAATATTTGGAAAAAGCTTCAAGAGCGTGTTGAATATTTTTACCTTAACTCGTTATGTAATCGGCACTTGTTAATAATGAGTCTTACGACTCTATAGGAACACTTACCACATTTCTGCCCCCCTGAGGTAGTCACTCGTAAGAAAGAGACATCGGCATTGAGTGCACAGTTGCTGAATAGTTCCTAATAGCAAATGCTGATGCATACACATTCTGATTCCACCATAAGCAGGTCTTGTAAAAGTAAGACTGACAATTTCAAATGCAGCCGTAATGGCTGGCTTCGATTAAACAATTCCGAAGTAGTATATTCTATAGTTTGCGATATATTCACGTTTAGATCGTCAGCTGACAATTTCAAAATATGAGATCATTATCTAAGATTTAATATGAATTAATGATATTGTTTCATAGCATTGCTTGTATAATTATTTACAATTTTTTGATACATAAACAAGAGTAAATATTTGCAATATTCCAAATTTTGACCTTGAACGACCTTGCACATCAGCTGAGATGATCCTTTCGTAGTTGAAATGTCCCCGTGCTAAAGAGGGTTACTTAGTACGCTCTTTCCATTTATATGGGTTATTTGACCATAAATAACTCCATATGTGATATTTTGGGGTTCGGTGTATTTTAGTAATTTTCATTTTGGCCCTCGGTGTGTTTTAGTAATAGCCGCTGGTCGGATTGTTGATCTGACTGAAACGAAATCGGTCTGGTCGGAGGTGTTTGAGCGTGGTCGGAGGTGTTTTATTGATGTCGTGTGCTCGATTAAGCATGAAAGAAATGGTTTATGAAGAGAAATGTGCACTGACCACAATTTAAGAGCTTGGTCGGTGTTGTTCGGATTTTCCTACGACCCCATTGAAGCAATCAGATTTGTCTTGTAATTGTAATTGCGATTAAAATTACGTAATTGCTATCAGTTTCAATTTGTGATAAGTAATTTGCAGGGTTGCTGTGGGGATTGATATTTGAATTCCCACCCCACCCCATGACCACAGAAAAACCTGTGAGAATCCCCACAGAATCCGCACACTCCCACAGGATAGGCCCTGATTAATATGTTGCTCTAGTTCGCATAGAATGATTGATGTCCAATATCTCCATCTCAGTGGAACCTCTTCACAGCATTTAACGATCCGAAGGCGGTATTTGACTATAGAGATGCGGAATGGGAGTCCATGAAGAAAGTCACCGACTGCGTGTTATCTCTCACGACTTTTCTTTGCCATCGGCATAGGCCTATTGCTGTTTAAAATTGTAATAGCCTATTTTCTATCATTATTGAGCCTTGATTCTGACTTGCACTTAGAAATTATTGTACCGAAAATTTTACTAGATGTTCGCTCAAGTAAGGAATACAGCCCGCTATACACACGTATTTGACTGACAAATTTACATTTGCCAGAATCATTTGGTTGCATTATCAGATAGGCGTTCTTTATCTATTTCTACTGATTCGTAAGTTTTGTCGCCTGCTGCCAGCTTACAAGTACAGTTTACATAGATTCTTCTCACTCCGCTCCTAATTCTTTAATGATTCATGAGGCATGACACCCTTTTACCACAAAACTACCGTAACGTAGTTCACCATAAACGTAATTCTATCTCGAAATGTTTCTTTTTTATAGTATGACGAATTGTCTATATTTCTCTGCTTCTATTACAAATCGGTTATTGATCAGTTTGTGTTTTTCAAACTTTCTTTTATACTCACTTGGGATTTTTGGCTCTTTAAGCCTAATTATTGATTATGTCCATCCTACTTCATTTTGCTACAGAATTATTTTAAGGTTACAATTTTAGCATTACTGTTCCGTTAAGGGAAATACATTTGTATAAAAATTCAACAACTACATGTAGACTAAAGGAAGTATGGCCTTACTAAAATGTTGAGATGAAATATACTCATTGACATAATTAATGAAACAAACTATAATTGGCTTACATTGAAGTTTGTTTCATTTTTTTCTCAGGTATGATGCAATATCTCGCTTTCTATGTATTACCATTCAACACATTAGAGAATGGAGAAAGATCTATGGTGGTCAAATTTCAAATTTTGATATCGGTACAACTGTCACAATAGCTTTTACAAATTAAACATAAACGTGAACTGAAATCCAGCTTTTGTAAAATAAAATGGCACACGATCAGTTTACCAGAGGTATGGCTATTGAAATGATTCGTTGTGGTAGAAGTTGTGCGAGTGTTGCCGAAGAGCTGCAACTATCGAGAGTCGTTGTTTGGAGGTGGTGGTGTCGATGGAAAGCAGAAAGAGATGTTAAAAAGAAGAAGGAATCTGGTCGACCAAGAAAGCCTGCAGGAAGGACAGACGCACGTCTAGTTTTAGCTGCAAAGAGGAATAGATTTGTGTCATTCCCAAAGCTAGTCGTACACTGGAAGAGTGCCTCAAATATAGACTGTAGCGTTCGAACGGCTTACCGAAGATTGCGAGAAGCTGGAATTCAATCGCAACGACCAGCTGTCCTAATTCCAGTGAGTTTTGAGCACTGAAGAAGACGAGTTGCCTGGTGTGATGCCCATCGCTCATGGAATGACCATCACTGGCAGAAAGTCTTGTGGACCGATGAATCGAGACTCACTCTGGATTTCAATGACGGTCGTGTCAGAGTGCATCGTCTTCCAGGTGAACACTTTGCCCCATGCTGTATTAAAGAACACGACAGATATTGTGGTGGAAGTGTTATGCTGTGGGGTGGCATTTGGCATGGCGGACGAACGACAGCAGTCATCATCAAAGGCACGTTGACTGGAGAGAGGTATCTCAATGAAATTGTGCTTCCTGTTGTTGCCCCAGTGGTCAGGGTGGAGGATCTCGTCTTCCAAGACGACAACGCAAGACCACATCGCTCCTCGGCTGTCATTGCCACTGTTAGGAGATTGAACATTCAAATCCTTGACAGGCCTGCACGCTCACCTGACTTGTCACCCATTGAAGAAGTCTGGGACGAGCTTGGGCGGCGAGTGAGAGACCGCTATTCACTTCCACCAGTGTCTCTGAAGATTCTCTCTGAAAGACTGACAGAGCAGTGGCTTCTCCTTGAAACATCCTTCATTCAGAAACTTTGTGAATCGATGCCATCTTGGATTACTGAATGTATTGGAGCTAGAGGGGGGCACACGCGCTATTAAAGTCGAATCTGCTACATGCGTTGTTTTTCTGTGCCAGCGACTTGGTGGAGATTGTGACTAAATTATCAAGGTATCATACATTCATGTATATAGGGCCTATACCAGTCAAAAATTAAAGAAGTAAATGTTCCAAAAATTTTGTCAATGAGTATATTTATAAGAGTATGTTCTTAGATCTCCACAACACCCGAGCATTGCGTAGTACGCTATTCTGAAATTTCGATATTTCTTGTATTCGCCTTTTGCCGCTTGCTGTTTTGAGATTCGCTGTTATAACACTAAGCAACCAATTCTTCATCAAGTAGAATCAAACGTAAGCTTACATTATTTCATGCATGCTTGTTATGCGAAGCATTCTCAGGAAATAAACACACATTCACTTCAGACGAACTACCGTATTTTTCTGTATATAATGCGCATTTTTCCTCAAATTTTGGTCGATAGTTTGGGGTGCGTATCACACACGGTAACAAGGAAAACTGTATTTTTCCAAGGAACTTTTTTTCATCTCTGCAAGTATAATCAATGCTAAAAAAGCAATATTGTAATTTTTAGCCCTCTGACTGGCACTGTATACTTTGAAACAATCATCATATTGGATACCGGCCCTGTGTAATGAGCGAGAACAGCTTTGTACTGTGTTTGCATGTATATATTTGTAGAAAGAATAAAAACAAATCAGACAAAATGCAAACTGCAGAATATAACAAAAACAGTCAAACAAAGGAGAACTTCCTACCGTTATACGTCACTGTAAATGTCTAATCACTGAAAGAGTCAGAGGATAGAATAATTTATTCTTCGTTGTACATCGCCTCTATCTCAATGTCAATCACGTCAATTTCTTCTAGAGAATCAGCTTCGTCTTCCCAAAGCAGATTGTCTTCAGAGCCGTCCATCATATTCGTGAGACAGCACTTTTTGAAGCCTCGTCGAATTATACTGGGATCCAACTCGTCCCAAGCGACTTTGATCCAGCGAACAATCGTGATCAGCTCAGGTTTTCTGGTACGACCAGATGGAGTGAAGGCATGGGCGTCAGAATGCATCCATTCGCTCCACAATTATCTCATTTTCTGCTTGAATGGACGATTGCAGCTTACATCCATCACCTGCAGTTGACCAGTCATACCACCTGGAATGATAACTAGGTCAGTGTCACTTTTCTGGAGGAGCGCTTTGATTTCTTTCATTCGATGACAACGGAAAGCGTCAAGGACAAGCATGCGTCGTTGAGTAGAGCGATTTTTGCACCAAACTTCATTCAGCCAGTCTTTGGTGAGATTCTGATCCATCCAGCCCTTCTCTTGAGCACGAACTATCACACCTGCCGGCCAGTCGGTGTTCTTGGGCAAGGTCTTCCTCTTGAAAATTATGTAGGGCGGCATCTTCGAGCCGTCGCCGTAGGCCCCAGCATAACGGTGAAACGGTTCTTTTTGTTGCCCGTTGTCTTGAGGACAATTCACTTCCTCACTTTAAAGTCCAGCGTGTGGTTGAAAGGAATGTCGAATGTCAATGGAGTTTGGTCAGCGTTTGCAATCATATCGTCGGCATATTGATGAGTTTTGAGGAAGTTGAATGATGTAGCGTTGATGCTCGACTAATTTGTTCTCAAAATCGTCAGGCAAACGCTGAGCAATCGATGTTCGACGACGAATGGAGATATCATGACGATTCATGAAGTTGTAACACCATTTTGGCGAAGCTTTGAATTGAGAGGATAGATCAATCTCTCTCTATGACTTTGAGAGCATACAGACGAATTTGGACTGTCGTAACCGCAGACCCACTTTCCCTCCTGTCACGAACATACTCCACTAGCTTGTCTTCTAACTCGAGATGGGCTGCTCGTCTTCCTCTTGCACCAGCTCTACAAGTGCGATTTTGTTTGCTCAGAGTCTCTTTATTTTTCTTCCATAAGCGAATATTGCATTCATTTACATCAAATGTTCTGCCTGCTTCTCTAATACCATGTTTCTCTGCATGTTCGACTGCCTTGATCTTAAAGGAAGCTGTGTAACTCGCGCGCTGCATGATGCTGGCGGAGGATCGAGGTACTGAAATGGCGGAAATCCCCAGATGATGACCACGTTGCTGACTGACATAAGCGCTAAATTTAGACATCGTTGCTGAGGCAACGCGACAACCTCACTGAAAAATCACTGCCAGCACAACGCCTATCGGGATAACAATAGGGTTCGGCCAATAGCTGAAATTAATGAATTTCGCTGAGGAAAAACTAAGTATTTAAGTTAAAAAGTATAACTATTTTGATGTCAAGTTTGGGGTGCGTATTATACACGGTAATAAGCATTTTTCACGAATTTTGCTCGGAAGTTGGGGGTGCGTATTATATACGGAAAAATACGGTATGCTTAAATTCCTCGCTGTAGACAATCGTGATTTAAGTATACAGTAAGTTTCACAATAGCAAACATGAATATTTATCAATATATTTACTGAAATTCTAACTGCTAATTTAAGTCCTGAAGGACCTTAATATCCCCCCCCCAATATTTTCAGTCAGCTGCTTTTCGTGAAGACTCGATTTTTACTGCAAATAATCTCAAGTGCATGTATTTGGCTGTTTTGATAGAATACGAGTTTCACGTGTTCCATTTGTGAGAGTATAATCCTGGGCTAAGGTGGTATTTGGGGTTCCTGATGTGAAGATTTTTCATTCGTTTGGTTGCTTATAGTGGTGTTATTTTCAAATAATAGGAAGTACATCAACATGCAAAGACAGGGTTGAACATTGATAAAAAATATTCATATGTTGCTACACTGCCAGTACTTCAAAATAGTCACTCTGTCATAAAAAAGTCATCTGTCTAAATTCTGATGTAGGCCTTCACCATATGTTTGCGGTCTACCAATGTGTGTTATAGTATCGTTTATTGCTCAGTGGATCATGCCATGCTCATATGTGTGAATATTGCCGCTTAATATTCGTTAATTGAATTAATGTGGCAATCATTGATAATTCTATCTCCATATTCTATCTCGAGAGTTTGGCCTTTATGCATCTTAAGTATAGAATTGTTTCTCAGTAGAAATCGACTTTATAAACGTCGTGAAGGAAAATGCTTTGAATCAATCTAATCTGCTATTATAGATATAGACTTCGATGAAAATCATCCTGATTTTCTAGACCACTCATGTCACCGAATTATTGCACAAAAATTTGCAGGATGTTGACTCATTGTATATGGTGATGAATTGCAGAAAAATGAACCATTTATTGAGGTACACTTAAGTGTACAGCTAAGGATGCCTATCAGATGAAAATGAAAGTTCTGACAAGTCGTGGACAAGTGAAAAATCTGAGCTTTCATTATAACTTTGATTGCAATGCGAGTAGATGGCTTACAATTGAATGATTTGGTGTGAAAAATCTTCATCACACTGTTCATGTATCCGACGAACATCATTCAATATTGTCATATGTCTTGCTTTGTGGGCTGAACCCAACAGGTCTTCTATATCGTAATTAGTTTAAAATCTTGGTTAATAATGATTAATCGCATTTATCACGCATGCCTAATTAATATCACAAATAATTTTATCTGAGCTATTTATATTATTAGAGGTAATATTTTTAAGTCTCCATTCGGCTGAGCAGTAGAGGAAACTTGCAGAATTCTTCCCCTTCAGACGTCCTTGACACACCTAGAACTATCATTACAAGTCATTCAAAATTATTGAGCGTGTGTTGCTAATGTGAAAATGATCAGCATTGATATTTTATGCATTACAAGTGGTGAGATGGGTAGGCTGCGTGAATGTCAAAAATCTTCAGAATCCACACAGAATCCCCATAGAAGCGCTATGGGAGCTGTGGGGATGGCCTCAATACACATACCACCCCATACCCATGGGTATCCTCACAGAATCCCCATATCCACGCCAACCCTAGTAATTTGGAATTGCAATCAAATGCAATTACAATCAAAACTTTTAATTTTTAAATCCATTTAGATTAAAAAGAAAGATTTTAGAATTTTAAAATCAGTTACTTAACATTCAGTTCTGTTAATTAACACTCATTTCAATTTTCCTTACTCTCCTCGTCGATGGTGCGTTAGAATACTTGCATGTGGACCGGCTGTACAAAAACCATGAATTATTTAAATTTACTACGAACGTGAATGCCATGATCAATTAAGTGCTGATGTTGTATTCCCCCTCTGTTTGCTGATCGAAAAGTGTAAATCAGAAAACTAGTGCTATTAATTTCCCCTCAGAAAATGAGAGGGGCATAAATTCTTCAAAGCCACAGTCTTAATCTTAATTAAATCAACTTAAACCTAAATGGAAATGTGATTGCAATCGTAATGAAGTCTCCTAGAAGCCAAAAGTCTCGACATCAGAGAACTGCATCTTCAGTTTGAATCGTAACAGAGATGTGAGGCGATAGGGGCATAAAGGGTGGCAATTTTATGACCTGTGCATATCTGCCAAGATAAAGAAATATTTGGAAAATGAACAGGGCAGTGCCGGCAATTAACTGAAGAAATTGCAAAGCATTTGAAATGTAATTGAAGAAAAACCGAGTATTTTGCAATTGCAATCAATTACATTGATGATGAAATAATTAGTGATTGTGATCAATTACAATTTTTTAGCTAAGTAATTTCATTATATATATCATGAGTAATTGACACATGTCTGGCAACAATGCCGGTTGACGCCAATTAAATGAAATGCTGAGTTCATTTCTTTTGCTGTGAAAAATGAAGTATGTATCAATTCTTTGGTATTCACATGACAGCCTGTTATGGATGCATGCTTGTTATATTCGTAGTATTTAATAGCCATTCTATGGCATGTAAACCAGAGCAAAATCCATCAGAAGATAGAATTGTATTATTTAGAAGTTAGACAACTAGACAAGACCGAGTACGCTCAAATTCTAAAGACGCGGTACTCTACAAATATATGTCTTGAAATCCATATGTAGATTTTTAAAGATATTTAAATTGATGCATTTAAACAATTTCACTTATTATAAAATTGACATGCAGTGTATTACATTCCCCCCGTTTGTATAATAGTCATTCGGTTACAAAAAGTTAATTCTCGGAAATTACATATACAAAATAGGAGACAAATCACGCCGAAGAGGAAGGAAATATCCATACGGCTAAAGTTTAACGAAATGTCATTTTCTAATATTTGGAAAGTATTAGTCCATCACTTATTGTCGGAAATTGGAATGCACGTCATCAGGTTAAAACACATACGTCATGAGGTTGAATCGTAAAAAGTCATTGTAATCAATGTAATCACCTGGCTAGCTATTGCAATCATGTACCATTTCCATTATATCATCGTAACAAGCAACCTATCAATTCTTATAAAAGGATTTACACAAAATTTGAGAGCTCGTTACTAAGAAACAAAATCTTGTAAGTATGAGGGTCGTTTCCTTAGTCTGGACGACCTCTGTGTTATGCTAATGTTTGGCAGTACAGGATCCCTTTCAAAACTGGGACTGATTTCAAATTCGGTATTATCATTTACCGCTACAGTTTGGCAACTCGTTCCTACTGGAAAAACAAAATCATGCAAATCCACATCAGGTGCTTCCACCTTCTTGATGTTTCTCACGTCAATGGTAAACCCGTCTTCCATTTTAAAGGAATAGGCTCCCTCCTGTGACATCAACTTCCTTGTTTTTCCTTGCTTTGTAAGCACATAGTCACCCACAGAATACGGAATTTTGTACCTAGGTCGTCCTCGATCATTTGCATATGCTGCGCTTCTTTCCCTACTATTGTGATATTTAAGTCCTGCGTCAGTCACTATGTTATCACTTTCAGCAATCACATTAAGGTTAGTCTTCATACCATAGTTCAAAGTCAGATTACCTGGTGAGTAGCCAGTTGAGGAATGTTAAGTTGTATTATAATTTTGCACATAAGTATCCAGGGATTGTTGTAATCTATCACAAATCATAAAGTCTTTGTTATCGATTAGCTTGGCAATATTCTTGTTAAAACGTTCTACAGTGCCATTGCTACGTGGATTATACACTGTAGAGCGTCAGTGAATAATACCACGGCCACGTATAAATAGTTGAAAGTCATGAGACTTAAACTGTGCACCGTTGTCACCAGTGAGCACAGTGCAATTTCCAAATAAAGCAAAACATTGCTCAAAAATTGAATCACAACCTTCGATGTAATTGTGCTGAAAACACGAGTTGTCACAAATTTTGAGTAACAATCGATCAATACCAAAATGTATAAAGGTCGGTTTGAGGAATCGTACACCGGACCTTTAATGTCAATAGCGAGTTGGTGCTATGGTTTGCTTGTAGTTTGGAACTTCCACTGGGTAATCACGTGCTACTTCATGGCAACAACCGCAAGAACGTAATTTTCCTTCAACACTTTGATCAAGGTAAGGCTACCAGAAAATCTCTCGAATACGTGACTTGCACTTTGAAATACCTAGATGTCCCTCATGAGCAAAGTCTACAATTCGATCTCCAAGCAAAGGAGTTATGAAGTTTTCGTTTCGAAAAAGAACACCGTTAATGCAAAAAAATTCATGTCTTACATTCCAAAATCACTATTTCGGGAACTTTAGAAGCCATTTTCCATCAGTTTGCATGCGGCTTGTAAAACCTAGCCATTATTGGCATTCTCTTTAATTTCATCAAAAGTCCCATCCTCGTCGCCAATGTAATATTCGTAGTATTGAATAGCCAATGCATTACAGTGTTAGACAAGTTTCATGCCTATTGTGGTTCATGTAGTGTTTCATCATGGTGTAGGTACCGGTATTCTGAAATTCAAGAAATAGCATTTGTTTGACAAACTGGATCTTTCAAAAAAAATCGTCCTACCAATTATTCATTGAGGAAAATTTAACAATAGGACTAACTGGAGCTTCTTGGCTCTCAAGCTTGACTCGAGCTTAGGTGATAGCTCCATCTCTAATTTGGTCCGACTTTCATTCAGTTTTTCGAGAAATTTCGTCCGTTTTTTTGAAGATACTGTGATACATTTCTGTCCCAGTTTCAAGCATGGCACGGCCTCCTTACTCAAGTGGACTCTGTCTCAATCTCAACTTTGTCGTCTCTTGAGCTAAACGGGGCACCCCTCACCAGGTCTAGTAGCGTCGACAGCAGCCGAAAGCAGAATTGATGATGTAATTATTGCTGACAGCCTTGCAGAAGATAGAATCATGCGCTTCCGGATGCATAGAAATGATGGAGAGCACATAGGCGCTGAAATGTGCCATAAGACTGCGCGTCAGAAGTAAAAGTCACATACTCATCGTCAGTCGATTTTCGAGCACCAACATGCTGTAGCGTTGTGCTTCTATATGCAATCATAAGTGAAGATAGCGTGGTCTGATAGGTATAGACTCAGATGAATTCAGTGAAAATTGTATTCTCGAAGCTAAGAGTTCACAACCTTCCCACAGTAGCAAACAACGTTTGACAACAAATTCAAATGGATAAAAAGTAGACCTGTCATACTACAGGGTGTCTACTGAGTGCTCCAAGTGCTCTATTTGGAGACTTGAGCTCTAGAGCACACTATTTGTACTCTAATGAGGGCCATGCTCTATTTCTCATGGTTTGACAAAAAAAATCAAGATTTGTATGACAAGATTTTTGAAATCGATTTCAAATTTTTAATATAAGGTATAATTCATTAAATTCTCTTAATCATTCAACGACCTTGCATAGTCGCAGTAACTTTACTGAATGGATAGACGAACACCAAAATGATCTTCATTGAACCAAGTGCTCTCTTGAAATCTGTCCAATATACAGGGTGTCTGCTGAGAGCTCTATTCGTATTATTTGTAGACTTGTGTGCTAATGCGAGCCATGTACTCTATTTGTTTCATTGTTTCTAAGTAGCCACGTTTTTGGGTCCTCTAATAAAACGGTAATCAGTCAGTCAACATTCACTGCATTTTGTGTGAAAATGTCCGGATTGTCTCACTTAAATAGAGTTCCAGTCTGAATGTCTCAACAATTTCTTAATTGCCGCTGCGTGACTGGCAGGAAAATACCGCAATTTAAGTTTGATTGTAGACAAACGCATAATTTCAAGTTGACTTTACTCAGTTTAAATTCTAATGACCCACTTATTACTACCGGTGGTCTTGAAGCAAAACTCAGAATTCATCCAGAACTCTTTTCTCACTGTCATACCGCAACATTGTCAGCTGGGCTATGGTGTAGGATAGTAATATGATACTGTCCGTCTTCGTTTGACTGTTCGTTACAGAGGAGGTCAGAGTGTTTTGACCAAATTTCAGACCAAGATTATGTTTGCACCTGAGTTTTTGGAGAATCATCGTAATTGTTTCGAGACACTGAAGTGACTAGCTCAGATCTTCTAGGCATTAACTTCGAACATCCTGATAACTATACAAAACTCAAATACATAGATCCCCGAGGATGTTCGAAGAACATTTCCTGACTGTTTGATGAAGCCATCGCTTTATGTCCGTTAAGTTACCCGTTGGATTGGACGATTTTTCTTTAATGCCTCCACACAGGCGCTGTGGCTTTGTGGTAGAGTGTTCGCTCTCCGTTCAGGAGACCTTGGTTCAAACATTGGTCGGGTAAACCTAGGACTTTTAAAAATAGTTACACTCTGCATTCTTGCTAAACACTCAGCACTAAAGGAATGAGAGTGGGGCAAGTAACAACTCGGCCACATGGAAGAAAGGCTCCGTGCCCTCCGAGTATAAACAAGGTTCACTCATTTTTTTGTACCTCCTAATCAATAGCAGCATGCAGCATCGGTCTGCCTTGTCTGTCATTCTCACGGATTTGAATTGGTTCAGTCGATGCACCTCCCCATGCCATGTCAGCTAATTTAGCATCGCAATCACGAAGATCATTATGTCCTCTTTTGACAAATCCACCTTTGGCACAATCCAGAACATGTTGAATGCTGATCTGTGCACCACAGCCATCGCAATGTGAAGGAAGTGCAATTAGCTCGCGATGATAACGTATAGCAAGTTAATCACGAAATTCAGTCACTGAGAGGTCGTAGCCTTCCTCATGCAAAGGGAGTACAGTGAGACAGTCGGAAGTGTTACTTTTGACAGTGCGGCCTATTATACTACGTTGAGGTCCAGGCAAATCCTCCAAGATATGAGAATTGAGCTGAAGTTGGTTGGCTTCTATCTTCTTGACTGCTTTGCCCATAACTCCTCGACAATGCGTATCATGTTCAGCTAGATCAACATCACCATTTGTCCATATTGCCGCTTGCATGATGCTGGTCGACTATTTTGAAATAGCAAATGATGATGAAGATTTCACATTGTCAACTGGACGGGTAATTCGCAGAGACGGTGTTCACATTCTAGGACATCTATTCCAAACACCGCCAGGGTAAAAGGCCTTTAAATGTTGTCACGGAGGAGACCATACTCATCTTCACAGCCGTCAACTACTCACTGAAGGTAAGACCATTCACAAGAGAGAGAATGTACAAAGGCAGCATAAGCAGATTGAGGATAACATTTGCCAATCGTTTCACACTATGAACCCATTCATTTACCTTCATAGAGATCTTCTGACGAACGCCTTCATAATCTTAAATATATCCTCCTAGGAAATGACTCACTAACACGACATCCACGTTATAATCACTGAACATAGGCTTCGCTTCTTGTAAGTACTGTTCTTTGACCACGATAATACTATTCGAGGGCATTGCGTAGTAATCATATAATGTGACAAGTTCTAAAGACGCAACATCCATTCCTTGATTCTCATCAAAGAGCTGGCACATGCAAAATCATCTGCATACCAATTCTGTTTTTACAAATCCGGGTTCTTCAATCGTGAAATCAGCGGATAAACTCCAATCGCATATATCAGCATGGTCAGTGGACAACTTTGAGTAGTTCCTTCATAACTGAAAATGATATGAAGTTTAGCAAATGAAAGGCCTTTCAATGTGATAACAGCATGTCCTCGATAACAGGGCAAGAGTACACAACTGTTCCAAAGTACTGCGGGTCGACTCAAAGCATTGAATGCGTTAGAAGCATCGATCAATAGCTGTCCTTCTGATTCATCAGATTCAAATAGTCCTCCTTTTATGGCATGCACCGCTGCGTTAATTCCGGCTTTTGCCCCTGAGCAGAGCTGGTCAGAGCCACATACGTACTCTACATCTAGGCTAGTAGCTAAAGCCATTGCCTTGGCTTCCATTCGTTGTCGGCATTCTCCTATGCCAATTGGATATGCAAAATGATCGCACCTAGAGGTAAACAGTACTTGCTGCCAAATGGCAATGTTGGAACACGTTTTGTGAACATTTTATCAGAAGAAGTTGAAAGATCCACGCAAGTGATCCACGTGAGTTTCTCTTCACGTCGCTGATTCTGCAACGTGACAAAATCATAAAGAAAAGTTAAGATGTGCGCTCTCTTTTGATTATGCGAATGCATTCTGTACTAAAAACTTCTTCAGGTGCTTTTTGAACCTTTTAATAAAATTCAAAGGTAGCCAAAATTTTCGCCTTACGGCTCTCTCAATGGCAGATAGAGTGAGAAAATAATTCCAATGCAGAGCGCTGTGTATAATGATCAATCATTGACCACCAAACAAACAACAAATGACATCTTAAAAATTTAAATACAAAGATAACTGGTTACTATTAATTTATGTAATTGAGTAATACTGGAAAATGTAATAAAACATATATAGACTAAAAATCAATTCACAAAGAAGAAGGGGTAGGCACATGTCAGTAAAGGTATACAAAAAAAATCCAAAAATTCAAGTCACTACTAATGAATATCCCCGGCAGCTATTCATCAATAGTTGCTCAGGAACCTTCCTAATGTATAATGCCTCCAGTGTCGTTCTTTTTCCTGCGTTACTGAGGCCAGTGTGCAAAATATCCCATCTGAAATCAACCTGACCATCATGTTCTATATTTGTTATATCGATATATTGTTTGTCACATTTATTACATGTAAAACGCTACACAACTCCTTTAGTTTGAAATAAATTGGGACAAGTGGATATTCTGCAGAATCTGCAGGAAGCATCACATACTTGTTTTTCTTTTGGTGGACGGAAATACTGTTTCATGGACTTGCTAGAGAAACAAACTCGTACTTTTCATCCAAGCCAGTCCTTTTGAATACAATTGGTGAATACAATTTCTTCAGAAGATGCGAAAGGCGGTCACTGATGGAAAGACAGAATAGACAGTGGTTGAAGTTAACCTTAAACTCTGAATATCATCATTCGGACAGACTGTCTGAATGCATTTTTCCATTATCCTATATGGATGACATACGACTTCACAAATTCAGTAAAGCTATCTCTGTAACTAGGTCAAAGAAATTCGATGTTCTTCTGTCAGAGAAACGTGATGCATCCCCATCTTATTATGATAAGCAAAGGATTAACGGCTTTACAAATTTGACCAATGTGAGTATCTCTGATGACATGTTGGATATTCTGAATACGGGACCGTCTTACGTCCCTCCACCATTACTTGAAAAGGAATTGGAGAAGCAAGTGATGGAATGTCATGCCGACGTTGAATATTGCCTGAGGAGGTTGACAAACGATGGAGTTCCTCCAGAAGTTAGACATGAATTGGGAGGTGCTTTCTTTCGTGTACTGGGTGACGTAGACTGTAAGAAGACAACTAATAACAGAGTTGGCTATAAATTTCGCAAGTTGTCGGAAAAATTAAAATCAACGGATTCTGTCAGACTACCGTTGAAAAACTTGTCGTTTGCTTGGTATGAATAAACAGACTTATACTGATATGTTGAATGAATACACCATTGATACGGGGAATTTAACTGTCAGCAAAAAACTGCAACCATCCACACATCAGACGAAATTTAACAAGAAGTTAATGACGATTACAGAGAAATACGATATGAATTCGAATATTCACAAAGAGATGGTGAAAGTTAAATGTTCTGATCCTCAGATGAATCGTATGTTCTCATTACCCAAGGATCACAGAACGGGCCAATTGAAGGGACGCCTTATTGTAGCAGCATTGGACAGATCTGACAATCTGACATTCAAAGACTGTCAAATCCTTTCATTAAATCGATGGCTGTGATATTATTCTTTTGCAGATTACTTTGGACATATTCTCCAAGTTGGATAAGGGATCAAGCTATGTAGTCTGTATGTGAACTGAGCTTTGTTGAATCTAGAAGGGAACTGGTCAATTATCTTTAGCTATAAATATTTTCCAAATACTCTCTCAGGAAATGGTAGTAGTGTGTGTGTAAAATTTTACAATCCTAATTCTTTGTTCTTCAGAGTACGAATTCATGCTGACTTAGTGAAACACCAATTACACAATTGACAGGCAATATGATTGTGGGACCATCATGAGTGGAACTCAGTACTCACCCTATGCAACTTTCTACATCAAAATCATGACAAATTGACAATGCTAAATGAAATCGCATGCCTTTGTAGATAATCTAAGAATTAAATCAACAGCATATCAGCAGTATTGTGGATATGGCAATTGAATTAAATCCGGGGTCCTTAACTGGCATTCTATATTACCACTTACATTTAAGACATCATGTGACTTTCTGAACAGATGAGTTTTGTCAACTAATTTTCATGAAATTATTAATTTTGAACATCACTTGTGAATCATGGCTTCAATCAGTGGATTATTGAATTCTACGTACAACGATGGTACTTTAGCGCTCTCAGATTTAAGGAAACCACGGGCGCAAGTTTCAGAGGTTTCCTCTATTCGTCTTTTTAATTGGGTTTGAACTTGATCTCAGTAACAGTTTTTGGACAATTAACTATTATATGATTCAAATCACCACATCGAAAATAAAGTCACTCCTTCAATGACGGACAGCGATTCCTAGCAATGACCTTCCTTAAATAGGTAGCAAATCATTCTTCTACTTTTTGTGACGCAGTTTCATTTTTATATTTTTTAGTTCGACTTACAGAACACATTTCTGACATTATTAGATTGATCAGACCTCTGGTTCTCTGCACTATCATATCTTAGGTCATTTCCGTTAGTGAATATGAAGCTCTTAGTTGTGCTTTAATGTCAGGCACCCCGAAGACAAAAGCAGTTTTGACTAGCTCATCAGACTAAAATTTATCGATCAAATATATAATTCTTTAACTATCTGCTACATACACGTCTACAGATTCATTCAATCTCAAATTTCTAAATATCAAAGACTCATATACGGCAAACTTATCGCTACTAATAATATTGATAATAATAATAATAATAGAATGCTTTATTTTCAATCAATGCAACGAGCGGTATGACTGGTTGCAGCAATTACATCATGTGAATCTCGAGTATTTCACGAAACTTCCATTGTAGAGTGAGGAGGATCGTCGTTGAGGTAGCAATTTCCGGGAGCGACGAACAACACGAGCAGGGTCTCTCACAGTAAAAAAATTCGACAAGTGGATGAATATGGGGATTACCACTGATCTTTTTAATTAGTTTAATACACATTTTGTCCAGAAAGTCACGCAGATGGGGTTTGCCTTGAACATTTGACCATCGAATTGCAAGACGGTATAGACGGTCAAGTTTTAGAAAGTTCTCTACACTTACATCACAAATGATGGGCCAACAAAATGTTATATTACACAGCACAAGACTTACAAAAGCCTGCCAAACGACTTCACCACGGTTGTTATTATTACGTAAACGGCGTACAAGTGACATGGAACGACAACATTTAGCATACAGTTTTGCGAATTGGACGTCCCAGCGAAGGTCTGAGGTAAAATACACTCCCAAAATTTTTATACAATCAACCTGTTCAATCGTGGAATTAGTAATTACAATATCCATGGTCTAACAATTAGAAATATTCCTGGAAAGGGTCATGCATTTAGATTTTTCAACATTTACAATCAGTTGCTTCATTTTTGTCCATGCATAGAAAACATCTATATCAGAGTAGAAGTCAGAGTTAATACTAGGACAATCAAAATGCAACAAGGTAATGTCATCGGCATAAACAATAGGTTTTGTATTTACAAAGTCGGGCAAATCATCCATGAAAAGAGAAAACAACAGTGGTCCCAAAATAGAGCCCTGGGGAACTCCACTGGAAATAGACCGCCAGGGTGTTACCAAATTATCAGCAACAGCACGCTGATACCGATCAATCAAGAAATTATAAATAGAATCTATGACATGAGGTGGGCAACTAAAATTGTCACGAATAGATTCAAGCAGTTTAAAATGACTTAAAGTATCGAACGCCTTCTTAAGGTCAATTGCGAGAAGAGAGACTGAATTTTTAGGGTTGATTGAGATGTGTTCAACAATAGAGAGTCTGATGGCAATTAATGCGTTGGTGCATCCTCCAAAGCTATTGGGTGTAATGCCAAATTGTCTACGATTGATATTTTTGCTGAGAGATGGGATGATGACCTTATCTCTTATTAACCTTTCAAGGACTTTACTGAGAAAGGGAAGGATGGAGATCGGCCGGAAGTCAGTGCTATCTTTCTTTTGAAGCGGTAGGATATTGGCGCATTTCCAGATCCGTGGAAAGCAACCAATGCTCAGACATCTGTTGAAGAGAACTGTGAGCGGATAGGCAAGGAGATCAACAAAACACGAAAGAAAAATCCAGGAATTCCATCGGGACCAATGGAGTTGGTTTTATTTTTCTTAATCATTGGAATGATCTGCAATTCAGTGACAAATGGAAACTGTGTAGATGATTCAACAAGATTCTTCGAGAAAAGGTGAATGTCAGGCTGAGTAAAGGTAGATTGAAATTTGTCACTCAGATAATTAGCTGCTGTCTGATCTATTGTCGGATGTGAGGAACGTTTTCCAATTTGGGTACTTACGGACTTCCACATAGTTTTGGGTGAAGAACTCTGTTTGGTAAAGTATCTAACCTTGGACTTGGCCAACTCGGCAATAAATTTTTCCCGGAGACTTAGAAATTTCCCGTAATTCCCTCTGCTTAGGGCCTTGTCTATAGCGTCCGAGAGAGCTCTGAGTGAAGGCGTAATCCATGGAGGGTCACAACTCCGAGGACGAACGGTCTTTTCTGGAAAATACAGTTTCTACAAGAACAAGAAAAATTCCTGAAGCTGATCTGCTAAATCATCTCGATTGTCTATGTATAGGAAAAGTTCGTCCCAATCAACAGTTGCGAGAAGCTGGCTGCACTGAGCGTAAGATGAAGGTGTGAAAGAGCGAACCTTAATCTTAGTGGAAGTGTTGGGTTCACACTTAACTGAGCTTACGAAGAGACCTTTGGGGTCAGAGCGAAAAATGAGGTGAAATAATGGAGGGAGGAGAAAACTTATTTGGGTGGTTTGTTGCAACAATATCAAGAACATGGTGCCCTCTAGTGGGCAATTTAACAATTTGAGATAAATTGTTGACCAACAGAAAATCATCAAATACGTGACGCAAATCATTTATGTCACCTACAGTAACTGAGTGATTAGACAATGAATAATCTAGAACATCTTGCAAGACAGACAACATAATTTCATGTGCCTTTACTTTACCCCAGTAAGGATGGTAAACAATCGTTAATCCAAGATCAAATTCAGTAATTGTACACGCAAGGACGTTGGATTTGATACTATCAAAAGAGATGTTGTTACTTACAGAAACGTGATAGCATGTCTTCTAATAAATTGCCACACCGCCTCCTCGGCAGTCACGATCTTGACGTATGACGTCGTAGTCGGGAATTGAAATTGATCCATCTGAGGTTGAATTGTCGAGCCAAGTCTCTGTGACGCAAATGAGATCAGGGTTGAAAGTAGTGGCTCTAATCATGAGATCATCGATCTTGTTGTAAAGGGACCGAGCGTTGAATAATAGAATTGATGGGGCTTGCGTGGATGATTTTTTGGTCGGACGAGGTTTCACTGAAGAGAATTGATTGCGTAATGGATCAGGGGATGACACACATGCAGTTGGAGGTTGACTATCTGCTGACCGCTGAAGCAATATCCTGCGGAACCACAAAGCTCGTCTTGTTTTTCGTGGGATGGGGAAATCACGGCACAAACTTAGAAGATCTTCACGAGAGTATTGTATGCGTGTTGCATGTGACGTCATCACACGAGGACCAAGGGAACAGAAACCCGCGAGATTGAGATGCAGTAGAAAAGCGCAGGTGATGAGATAAGCAAACACAAATATCAGACGTGAATTTGAATGAGTCATCAGCGTAAATATCAATGCTGCGTATGTCAATGGCTGAGACCAGTGATATAAATAAAAGACACCTTGATATAGCTCGCGGAAAGACGAATCCGATGATATAAAAATCAACCAAAGGAAGCGACGCCAAATGTACGAAAATCACGTGAAAGTGTAATTGCAACTTTGACTGAACAGAGAGCGAGAAAACCGACCGTCTGCTAGGGAGTCAAGCGATGTTATCAGAATAGATTTTTACCTCTTTGTAATTTTTCTTGTTTCCTTGGTCAAGCCAATGTAGACTAAGATAGCTCTTCCAGGCAAAAACAAAAGTATGAATTTTGATAAATCCTCTATGTTTTAATAAGCTCATATGCTGACAATAACAAACAACGATTTAAGGAAAACAATAACAATGATCAAAAACAATTATTCGGATACTTTTAAGAAAAGTTTTACCATTAAAACCTAGTGTTTGATTTAATTTAGGAGTTTTATCATTTATTAACAACGCTTCTACCATGCGAGTTTCAAATTCATTGCGTCATGTGTATTTAACAGTAAAGCAATTATTAATGTCATTACTACAGTTTGGACATATGTTCATGTGGCTATTTACGGCTGAGTTGCCTCTTTTGTGTTCTTTTATTCTTTGATGCAATCTGCGTTTCGCTTGTCCCAAGTATTGGGTATCAGGATCAACCCGACGTTCAAAATTATGCACAACGCATGATCGCATCAGCTTATAAGTTATATCTTTCAGACTGAAAATTAAATTAAATCAAACCGTGGGTCTTAATGGTAAATCTCCTTTCTTAAAATTATTCGAATAATTGTTTTTGATAATTGCTATTGCTTTCCTTGAATCGTTGTCTGTCATTGTCAGCGCATGAACTTATTATGTCTATTAATTGTTTGTAGCTGCGCAAAAATAATTCGCATTCCTCTATGTTTTGCAATGACACAACCAACCCAAGTTTGTTAATCCATTCCACAAAATCTCCAACTCCTGAATATTTCTCGATTATACCAGAAATTTTGATACACATGCTTGTTGCATGCCGTGAAAGCTTGTAACTTGCTAAAACCTCAGATCAATTCGGTGAAAATTGCATTCTCCAAGTTAAGGGTTCACAACTTTTCCAGTGTAGCACACAACGTTAGACTGCTAAAATTTTGATTACCTTTTAATTATACTCTATAACATTAAAAACGATCCACTTGATATAGAAAATCTCAATGGAAGTGGACGACTTTTATTTCACACTGTACTGACCAGAATATCTATGCATCAAATTTGTCATGCTAATATAAAGCAGCTGTCCATTGTCGATATCTTTGGCATAGTTGATGCATTTTAAATTCGACCTTTTATCACTATCAAGCAATTCTTTCTGACTAAATTTTGAAGCAAAAATGTCGCTATCAGAGTTTGTAAAAGGAATGGCTGTTGGAATCCTACGATGTGGAAAGAGTTGTAGGTTTGTTGGACGGAAGTTGGGTGTGTCACACTCCACTGTGAGCAGATGGTGGAGTCGATGGAACAATAATGGAAATGTTAAAAGAAGGAAAGGATCAGGGAGACCGAGATTGACACACAATGCTACCGATAGGAACTTGGTTATCTCAGCAAAGCGCAATCGCTTTAAGAGTGTTCCTCGACTGGCCATCAGCTGGAAAGCTGCAGCAGGAATTGCATGCAGTATACGAACAGCATATCGCCGTCTAGCAGAAGCGGGCATGAGATCATACCGACCTGCTGTAAGAATTCCTCTAAGTAAGTAATGCGAGAATTTCACACAATGACATTGTTTCACTGCCAATTTTTTTCTCCGCATGTCTCGAACACAAGTGAAAGCGTGTGGAATGGTGTGAGCAGCATCTGTCGTGGAGCACAGAGGAATGGCGTCAAGTGATGTGGACGGATGAATCCCGTTTCACTTTGGATTTTCACGATGGTCGCATTAGAGTGCATCGAATGGTTGGTGAGAGGTATTCACCCTGCTGCATATCTGAGCATGACCGCTGTTGTGGTGGTAGCGTGATGATCTGGGCCGGTATCTGGTACGGAGGTCGAACTGTCGCAGTCATTGTGAATGGGAACTTGAACGGAGAGCGATATTTATCGAATATCATACCTCCAATCGTCATCCCAACGGCGAATGAACTCAACCTCATATTCCAGGATGACAACGCTCGACCACACAGAGCTCATTGTGTAACAACAGCGATAGTGAGATCTGGAATTCGCATCCTCCATTGGCCTTCACGCTCCCCCGACCTGTCTCCGACCGAACATGCTTGGGATAAACTTGGTCGGAAAGTGAGAGATGCATATGATCATCCGCCATCAACACTGACAGCTCTTTCAGAGAGACTCATCGATCAATGGTCATTGCTGGATCATCTTGCTAGATCAACGGCTTGATCATCTTTGCGACTCGATGCCGATGAGACTTTAAAGCTGCATTTCAGTGTGGGGAGGACATACTCGGTACTAATGTCTCCCATTTATTCAAATATAATGTTTTATATAAAATGCTATCTTATAATTCATGAGTGTAAGTGGAATAAAGTTCATATATTTGAGTGGAGCATTTTTTATGTCAGGCAGTATATATAAAACTATAATCATTAATTTACAAGGCACCATATTTGGATATCAAAAATTGCATCAATCTCGAAATGGTTAAAGAGATAATGACAATATCAAGAAACACTTGACTGGTCTAATTATAGAATAGAATAGAACTTTATTGATGGCTCACATTGTGCGGTGAGCGCATGGACAAATGGTCGTTGACAAAAGACCACAAAGCATTAAAACATAAAACATAAAATACAAGAATTGCAGACCTTATCTCCCAAAGCGAATGAAACTTTTGCCCTACCGCGTAGTTTTAGATCGTGGCGCTCTTAGACAATGAGGATTTCTCAAGGTAGGAGTCCTTTCATGAAACATAGCACGTAGGGGATGATCGCCAACACTTTCTATCTTAAGGTACAGACGTTTACATAGATTCTCACTAACAGTGGAAAAATCATTAAAATCATAACTGCGGAAAAATCGAGCAGCTAGCTTCTCAACACGAAGTATCTTATGCAACAAGCACTTTGGTAGGTTGCAAAAAGTAGGATAGCCATAAATAAGGACAGAGCGGATGAACGAAACATAGCATTCAAACATCAACTTAGGTGACATTTCACAACGTTTTAAATTGCGCAGAATGTACAAACGTCTAAGACATTTCTTAACAATGATAGAAATGTGCTCCCTCCAGGACAGATCTTCCGAAAATGTAATGCCAAGGAGCTTTAGATGAGACACGGTAACAATAATTTCTGAAGTTTCTCTGGACGAAATTTGCGGTAAAGACATGAGCTTTTTAGTAGTACAATTCATGATGGAACATTTTTCATAATTTATTGACAATCCAATATTCTTTGACCAGCTCTCAACATGACTAAATTCATTCTGCAAATTATCTTCACATGCATTACTTAGGAAGTGCAAAATTGTGACGTCATCAGCGTACTTAAAAAAGCGTGAATTATCACAGATGGGGTTCAAAGAATCAATAACTGCAGAAAACAGAAGGGGCCCAATAACACTGCCCTGAGGCACCCCACTGGGTACGTCAGTCCAATAAGACACATCGCTGCCCAACCGAACACGTTGTTTGCGTTGCATAAGGAAACTACTAATCACATACATAGCCTGGATAGGTAGACGGAACTTCAACAAAGATGACAGGATAACGTTATGAGCCAATTTGTCAAATGCCTTCGAGTAATCCACAGTCAGGACACGCACAGCTCCCGATTTGTTGTCCAAAAAGTCAAGGATATAATGGTAGATGAGAGTTGTAGCCGTTACTGTACCTTTACCTTGATTAGGTATAAAAGCAAATTGATGAGAATTGAGTTTTGGTACCAGATAAGGCAAAATCCATTCTCTGAGAACAATCCTTTCAAACACTTTGGAAAGTACAGGAGACAAGGAAATAGGCCGAAAATGGGAAACGTTTTTAGAGTCGGGACATTTAGGAATTGGAATGACATTGGCAAATTTGAACAGACGAGGAAAACTGCCAGAATGAAAGGATCTATTAAACAGATGGGCTATAACATCAGAAAGCACATATCTTTTTATGATAGAGTGCAAAGCATCCTAGTAGTCAAATATCCGATAGAAATAGATAACTATGACAAAACAAGCTATGATATGATTGATGTCAAATCAAACAACTACTGAATCAAAGGTTCAATGATTGCATATCAGAGTATTAAAACAACATCAATCAATTGATGAAAATAGTTTGATCGGGCTCAGCATTCACAGATAGCAATATTAATAATATATGTAGATTTCCATCACACAAGAAAATGCGAACTGTCGGTGTGTCCATGCAGAGTCTCTAATAAGCTATTTTAGTTTTTGCTCAGCAATAATTCCTTCAGCTTTTAGAGTGAGAAGTTGAAGTCCTATGATAAGTTGCATCACATCTTGGAGACTTAATTTGTCAAAACTAATGACATTTTTTATGAGATTTTAATCTCTAGTATCCTACAATGACTCAATTTAGTGTCAAGTCTCAAGGGTCTAGCCTATCATTTAGTTATACAAGTGCCTATCACACAACATGGTTCATTAATTAACAATAGAAGCTTACCTCAATCCGACGTTATGGCTAAGATAAGCCTGCTGAAAAAAGAGAGCACATTTCTTATTAAGCCTATTTGATGTAGGCAAAATATGACTTCCCTCCAGTGTCTCCAATCAAACCATTTTATAATTCAATTCAGAGAATTTGACGATTTATCACCTAATACGTTGTTTGGATTTTGCTCGGTCATCTTAATTGTGCAAGTCTTCTCACGAATAACTTGTCATCATATTGATTATTTGTTCATTCCACACATCCTGAGACCTCTTAATCAGACACGGATTCTGCTTGATACTCACGCCTGAAATTGAGGTTACACTTAATCAGCTTGCATCGAATTTTGCATATTAGAAGAAAACGCAGTCATCTTCGAATTTCGTTTGCGATTGATTGATTTTGGCCAGGTCCACTGATCAAATTTGAAACATGGAGTGCACTGGAACACGAAACTCTCCCATATAGTGATACTTTACAGCGTTGGCTTTATGCAAGAAATTATACGAAGTTATTAACTAGTTTTAGTGTGTAGCACAATAGAAAATTGTGTTTTAAGAATATTCTCATAACACCCTCAAGTAAATGTTCATTTATTTTTGCAGATTGATGTTTCGACTGAGGTGTGTAGCGAGGCAATCCCGTTCAATTCAACACCTTTCTCGACGTTTATATTTCAACGAATCTTCCGTGAAGCATGAGCCGTTTCATCCTCTTGTAGGACGGTTTCCAAAATGGCAAGAGCCTTTGGAGGCTATGTCTGCCATTGAATCAAATCAGAAGATATTTATCCATGGAGGAGCTGCCACTCCTTCAGTGCTGGTGGCAGCTCTTTGTGAGTACGTGAAAAAAGAGAACGTGAAGGGGATTGAATTGTATCATATTCATACAGAAGGTACAGATGAATTTGTGAAACCCGAATATGAAGACAGAATTCGATCCAATTCACTCTTCACTGGCGCTAATTGTCGGAAGGCTATCAATGAGGGATTGGCTGATTACACCCCAATTTTCTTGTCAGAAATACCTCTTCTGTTTCGTCGGAAGCATATTCAGCTGGATGCGTGTTTAATATCCGTAACACCTCCCGATAATCATGGATTCTGCAGTCTTGGCCCAAGTGTGGATTGTGTTAGATCGGCGCTACAGAACTGCAAGTATATAATTGGTGAGTTTAAAATGAGTTTGATACAAAAAGGTTCTTAAAATGGATTTAATAAGAAAGACTTAAATGGAAGATGACAAATAAATGTACATTCCTATTCCAAGGGGCCGATTCATATTTGCTCAAGTACCTCATAAATTTTACAACAACTGAAAATCTCATAATATAATGTATTATCTTAAATATATTATTATTAAATATATATTCTTAAATATATATTATTATTATCTAAAGTTAGTAAAAAATATGTATGCATGCTGGAATCGAGACATTGGACTACAAAAAATAAACATAGAGAAGATGAAAGTATAAAAGGGGGCTAAGTCCACGGCAGGAGCAAATCACTAACATAATCTTTCATGATACATAATGAGGGCTTGAATCGTTTTAATAAAATGACCTCAGTGATCTTCACATGTTGTACATTTCTGCAGTATGCCGCGACAGCGAAATAGGACTCGATCTGATGTCCGGAGAATTGATTGCAGTCCCAGAGATGCTTGCATATTGAGCTGCTTTGATCTTTAGGGCCTCTCAATCTTGCTGCTGCCCACTTGGGATAGTGCTCTTTGATTCGGATACCAAGACATCTCGTTGTTCGACCAATATAACTGCATCCGTAGTCGCATTTGAAATTGTAACAGACGTTTGATCGGTCAACGAGAGGAATGGAATCCTTCAAAGAACGACAAGCGATCTTCATTGTCTGAGGCAAAACAGCAAGCTGCGCTGCATAAAATGTTCCAGAAATTGATTCACTTAGTTTTTTCGAGACTAATGAATGAAATCTGTCTCCCAGAAATGGGATTCTTAGATACACTTTCTTTTTTGACGGACCTATTATTGGTTCTTTTTCTTTACTTATTTTATTTTATGTTCTTCAATAAATTGGTCCGGATAGCCATTCATTTGTAGCGTCTTAGTTAAGAACTCATTTTCATTTTCTAAAAAGCAAGGAGAACAGATACGTCTGGCACTATGGAATAGACACTTTACAAGATTAATCTTGTACCTCTTGGGCACGAAGCTGAAATAGTGCAAATAAAGGCCACTCCATATCTTCTTTCTATATACAGAAGTCAATATTTGGCCCTCATACCGAATGACATTAGTAGTAAGCTCATCCCAGGCGCAAGTCCAAAATGCGCAACCCCCCCCTCTGTCGGGAAGGTGAGGGAGTTGGTCAAGGATGTGTTTGGAGGAATGGGTCCGTGAGGAGAAAACTGTTCCCTACCCCCCCCCCTTCTGGAAGGAAGGAAGGAGTGATGAGGCAGGGGGTGGAATCTCGGAAGGATAGAGTGAGAAAAGGCGGGTTTTGGTGGTTTTGGGATGGGAAAGGCTGGAAATCGTCATGAAGAAGGTCTCGGATTGGCAAATGGAGTGCAGATTCGGACTCTACGTGAAATTTTGGGTTAGGAAGGATGTTTCCAGCAAAATCGGAGAGAAAAAATGTTGAGGACGTCCCCCCCCCCTCCTGCCAAACTTCCAACTTTGTTGTGAGAGATGGTAGAAAGTCGTGCAATAGCTCATTAGAAAGCTGAAAGTGAGAAAATAGCAGTGGAAAGCTCAGTTTGGTCTAATTTTCTTGGGTTGAGGGAGGAAAATGGCAGGAAAACGTCAGAGTTGAAAAAGTCAGGTTTTGGAGGTTTTGGGATGAGAAAGTCCATGTTTCAGTATGAAGGAGTGCTCGGATGGGAAAATGGAGTGCAAATTCGGACGTTTTGGTCACTTTTGGGTCTAGGAACGTCTTCCCAACTCAATCGGAGAGAAGAGTTGCTATCAGGTTGTTTTAACTTACTATCAAGTTGAAAAGTCTCTTGCTATCGAGAGATTCACTTCTGCTCATAAAATATATCATCGTTGTAATACCTCCTTTGCTCGAGCGTTCCTTCGGGACGGCGGGTACTGCCGTAGAGGGATTGCGTTGCACGGGTTGTTCGTCGTTTGTTAGACCGAAACCTATGAGCCGTTGCTCATGTTGGGCGTTCGACTTCATACTCAACGTGATGCTTTCTCTCGCCAGGTCAGAGTACTTCAGTCATTCGACAAAGGTTAGTCTTTATGATATGGAGTAGAGTGAAATGTAATTCATTAGATGTCACTTCAATGATTGTTCCCATGATAAACGTTGACTAGGCAAATGAAACGATTCTCATTTTCCTTTTCAGTGATTGAAGTTTAACAATTAATCCACTACATCCTACCAAGAAAATGGAATTCAACAAAGTTGAAAGTTACCGCATTGCTGCTGAGATGGAGAAGGCCACCATCGAGCAATGTAAGTATTTGTATCAAGATTGACTCTATTACTAACATCATTAGGGTAGACATCCTCATTAAAATCAAGAGCCCTTCACTTATTTTGTTCATGTTTAAACCGAATCCTAATTTACTTCTCCTCATCTTTGCTGTCATTCTTTTTCAGTGCATGAATGCATTCGTAATGGGGAACCCGTCCCCCAAGGAGCAATCGGGCAAGCTTGCGAGCGGCTTGGAAAGTGTAAGTACCCTCATCTATGAGAGTTGGAATGTCATGTTTTAGCACTTCTGTATTCGTATAGCTTGCTCTCTATCATTGTTGTCTCCGCAACCTCCAATCTCATCTCTTTTTCCTCTCTACAGACTTGGCGAATATGAAGAAGTGGGAGGAAGCCGCGAGGCGGAGATTTAATGACGAATTTCCGGCCCTACCTTCCCGCTCCACCACCACTACCAACCAAACAACTCCCTACCATCCATCGACCTCGGCCATTGTCCAACCTCCACCGTCGCCAGCTCCGGTACCTGTGCCAGTCCCTGCTCCCCGTCACCACATCCCTCCGACACCGAAGCCAAGGACCCTTCCACCTTCGACCCGTGTCCCACTCCTACCTCTTCCGCGTCCATCCCTGCTGCCGGAGTTGCAGTCCTTAGATGGTAAGTATCCGTGATTGGTAAATAGGGGGATAAGACTTCAAACTTGAAATGTTGATCATGTTAATCTCTTTTCTCTTTTTCTCAACAGATCTGGCGGCCTACCTCCTGGACGGCGACGTTCCCTCCCTTCCCATCATCCCTGCATCGCCACTACCACCACCTGCAGCGGTCGACCTCCCTCTCCTCTCCGTCAAGTCGGTGGAGAGACTGTTGGAGGAACAGGAGTTAGAGATAGTCGCAGAGGAGAGAGAGAGATGGAAGTCGAAGAGAAGGACTTTCGATGCCAGCGGTGTGACAGGGTCTTCGCCTCAGCCTACAGTTTGAGACGTCACACCGCTGGTCATGCCTGCAGGGGAGGAAAGCGTCGACCCATCCCTCAACGACCCAAGTGTGAAGGTTGTGGACGCACGTTCTACAACAGCACCAACTTGCGAGTCCACATCGAAGGCGGTTCCTGTGGCAGTGTGAGGCAACCACCGACAACAACAGGTAGGAAGCATCCTTCATCGCACGTCGGCTTTTCCTGTTCTTCGTGTCAGAAGACCTTTCCTACAGAGTTTGTTCTTTCTTCGCACACACTCTGTCACACACATTCCACTGAGCTTTACACAGACAACAACGTCACTCTAAGGCTGAGCAAGTTTTCCCTTGAGAGGCTCGTTCGCGACTATGAGTTAGAAAGCTCTGAAGCTGTACAGGACATTTATCCTTTCTTGATGAATCATATAGGCTTAATTCATCAAATGTTGGCGAGATTAGATAGATTTTTACTTAAGGGCATGTTCTATCTCACTGCTCGTTTCAATAAAGTAGACAGTAGCACGGGAGAAGTAGAGTCCACTGTGACCATTAGGATAGCCTCCTGTGCTGCTGATCTCATAGGTGATGTAAACGAGTGGATAGAGAGACATGCCACCTATCTCGTCAGCAACTTAAATAAATTTAATGAAAGAGACAGCGGTCTGGTCTTTGATGGGATAGAGAAGGTAGACATCAAAATCAATCTTTTAGAAAATTTACAAGGTAGTGATTGTTTCACCCTCCCCAAAGCACTGGCTGACAAAAAGGCTGTCATCAATGTAGAGTGTCAGTCCCAGTGTTTCAAGTATGCCGTCCTCTCCATTCTTCACTACAATGATATTAGGGTGCATCGTGAACGAATCACTCACTATCGTGAATGGGAGGATGAGCTTAAGTTTGATGGGTTAGATGTCAACACATCAGATTTTAAAGGCATCGCCCAATTTGAAAAACTCAACAATATTAAGATTGTCATCCATCTCTGGGAAAAAGGTCTGAAGGGCGTCAGGTATAATAATCGCCAAAGTAACTTCGACCGGGTTGTCACTCTCCTCCTAGTCTATAGCGACAACCACCCAGAATGGCATTATTGTGGCATTCCTAAAATTTCAAAGTTATACCATCATCAAGCAACCTATAGGGATAATTTATACTACTGTGATCGCTGCACACGGCGTTTCACATCTAAACCATATTTTGAACAGCATTACGAGTGGTGCTCTCGGGGTAAACTTCAAATGGAAGTCATGCCCAAAGATAAATTTTATAGGTATGAAGAAAACGGCAATGATCTCAGTCCCATATGTACCATCTATGCGGGCATTGAATGTTATATTGAACAAGAAGATCTAAGTCATGAGCCAGCAGCCATTGCCTGTTATGAAGTTTGACATCCATATTATAGGAACCAAAATACAATGCATGTGTGGCAAGGCGAGGAGTGCGTTAAAAGCTTCATCAACTTTTTAGATAGGAAAGCCCGTTTTCATCAACGCTATGAAACGGAGCTAACTAGGAAACCCATGTGCTTCACAGAAGCTGATAAAATCAAGTTTGATAGGACCACGGAATGTCCCCGCTGCTGTTCATCCTTTGATGATCAGCAACATAAGAAAGTGAGGGACCATTGCCATCTCAGTGGTAAATTTAGGTCTGCCTTATGCAGTAAATGCAATATGAAACTTAGGCTCAAATGGCGAACGGTCCCCGTCATCTTCCATAACTTTAAATGTTATGATGCTCACATCATCATTCGCCATGGATTCGGTAAAATGAAATCCTGGTCATCCAAAGTGATTGCACAAAGGAAAAATTTATGTGCATCACTGCTAAAGTCCAAGTCGATAAGACGAAGGAGGGGAAGCCTGTCTTCTATGACATAAAGTTTCTAGATAGTTTTCAATTTATGTCTTCTTCCTTAGCCGCGTTGGCTAATAATTTAGAAACAGTTCCCCTCATTCAACATTTAAGGAAAGACTATCCCAACATAAGTGACAGTCTGATACGACGGAAAGGGGTGTTTCCTTATAGTTATTTTAGTTCAATGGATACATTGAAAGAAACATCCCTTCCGTCCATCGATAAATTTAAAAATGATTTGACGGGTGAGGACTGTTCGCTGGATGATTATAGGCATGCAGAGCAAGCATGGTTAGAATTTAGGTGCCGCACGTTTGGTGACTACATGCTTGCCTACTTAAAGTTAGACGTCTATCTGCTGGCTGACGTGTTTGAGACTTTTAGGAAAGTCACATTAGAACAGGACGCCTTAGACCCCGTCCATTTTGTTAGTCTGCCGGGTCTGTCCTATCAGTCAGCCTTCAAGATGGCGAAAGAGAGCATTCATTTACTGCAAGATGCAGAAATGTACACGTTATTTGAACGTGGTATTAGGGGTGGCTTGACATTTGTTAACAAACATGTTGTCAACAGCACCCAAGACATAGGATCAACCACGCATTTAATGTACATGGACCAAAATAATTTGTATGGGAGTGCACTCTCCAAGCCTTTGCCACAGTCTGACTTCCAATGGGTAGAACCCCACGACATTGAAGACTTCTCCAATCCAGCACACATCATGGCACTGGGAGATGAGGCCGACATAGGTTATTTATTTGAAGTCGGCCTCATCTATCCAGACTGTATTAAGAATAGGACCGTTGATTTTCCTCTCGCACCCGAATCTGTCATAGTCAGTCCAGATGTGTTCTCTTCCTTTATGGAAGAACACAAAAAGCAGTATGAGGCGAAAATGACTTAAAGTATAAAGCCACTAGGAAGTTGTTGCTCACCCAATTGAACAAACAGCATTACATCGTGCTCTATTCCATCCTCAAATTCTATCTAGGTATGGGGATGCAACTTGACAAAGTCCATCGCCCTATCCAGTTTAGGCAGAAGCCCTTTCTAATACCGTATATAGAATTTAATAGTAAGAAACGGGCTGAATCCAAAAATCCTTTCGAAAAGAACTTCTTTAAATTTAAGAATAATGCCCTCTTTGGTAAAACCATGGAGGATGTAAGAAAGCGCATGGACTATCGTATCGTAACTGATCAGGAAACGAATATCACGTTATGTCGCTCGCCGTTGTTTTGCCACCATGATGTCATTTCTCAAGACATCACTGGTTTTAAAATGTTAAAATCTAAAGTTGAACTTTGTAAGCCCATTTATGTCGGTCAAGCTGTCTTGGATCACTCCAAGTTAGAAATGTACAAGTTATTTTACCACACTTTTAAGACATGTCCACTTCTCCAACGTGTAGAATTAGTAGGAGGCGATACAGACAGCTTCTTCCTAGCTTTGACAACCACGAGCCAAGTCAAGCAGGAAGACATTTTAAAATATTTATCACCCAAGTTTGATAGTTCCAACTATCCCACTGACCATCCGCTTTACTCTACCTCAAATAAAGCGAAGCTTGGCTGCTTCAAGGATGAGTGTGCCGGCAAACAGATAGAGGAGATGATCTTGCTTCGCCCCAAGATGTACTCCATGAAGCTAAAATCCTCAGAGCTTTCTATTAAAGGGGCGAAAGGGGCATCTCGAAGTCAATCGTTAGAAAAATGACACATAGGGACTATCAAGATGCCTTAGATTCTCTTAAAATTAAAAAAGTAGAAATGACCATTATAAAATCACAGTCGCATCAAGTCAGAACAACGACGTTTAGGAAACGAGGTCTCTTAGCTTGGGAAGACAAGCGATGCTGGATGAGTCCTAACCACTCATTACCGTACGGCCATCCAGACACTCATCTACCTCCACCCAAGAGACAGAAACTTTCTCTTCCTCCGTCCGGCGATGTCTGATGATGAATACTTCCTCTCTGTTGTGGTTGATGTTTTGCATTTTCACCCTATGGCGTTTTCTATGGGGGTGTTGTGAGTGAATGCCTTGTAACATGCGTCCTACTCCTGATTACTTCATATTATGACTTACATATCAACTTGTTTTCCTGACGTTGTTTTCTCCCTGCACATGAGTGACCTTGTTTTCTCCCTGTACATCAGTGACTTTGTTTTCTCCGGTGATGTGAGCCATAAAAACTTTGTTTTCTGCTACCATTAGTATTAACTGCATGTGGCTGTGATGAAAATCGGTTGTGTTGATGAATTACATATCATGTACATACTGTGTTGTTTTCCTTTTGACATAAAGATGGGATTCTCACTCATTAGACAGAAGTAAAAGTTTTAATCATTTTGTAAGATGGGTGGGGTTAGAAATAAAGTTGTTGATTGTAAGTTAGAAATAAAGTTATAACCATGTCACTATTTGTAAGATAGGTGAAATGTAAATGAAGTCAGAATCACTTCACTGTTTGTAAAGTTAGAAATAAAGTTATCACCATGTCGCTGTTTGTAAGATAGGTGAAATATAAATGAAGTCATAACCATGTTAGAGTTTGTAAAGTTAGAAGTAAAGTTGACGTTTGTAAAGTTAGAAATAAAGTTGTTGATTGTAAGTTAGAAATAAAGTTATCACCATGTCGCTGTTTGTAAGATAGGTGAAATATAAATGAAGTCACAACCATGTTAGAGTTTCTAAGTTAACATCCTCACCAACGAATGTAACATCATGACAATTTCTTCGGCTTAGGAAACATCAACCACTTTGCTGACTCATGTCTATAAATAGCTCTGACTCATGAAGGGGTAAGGCGCCAGTCATACGCATCTAATCAGTCTTGTTCAACCTTTTCACCGACACGTGTGTGGGCGTGTCATTCAACATCGATGGCGCCTCACGTCAGATAGCGTGACCTTTTCACCGACATGTGCGTTTGTGGACATCATTTCATGTCTATAAATAGCGCTGACTCATCAGAAAGCGAAGAATCTTGTTGATGACCTTTTCACTGACAAGAGTGTGGGCGATAGTTCATTGCGATGACTCATTTAAAACACATCATGTGATTAACACGATTCTATTAACTGTGACTCATACAGATAACACATTAAAGATTTAACAATGTCAGGTACTTTACTGATATCACGTAAGCCAGTCATGATACAATGTCCGTTGTGAAACACTGCAATATGTACAGGATGCCACTTCCGAAATAGAGCAGCAGGAGAGAGTTCAGTTTCATTAAATATACAATGATTACTGGTTTTAATGTTGGTGAGATTCACTAACATCTTCAATTGAACAGACACTACTATATTCTTCAATGTCAGGGGACTGAGGCGGAGATGAGGCATGAGTGTTCGCATTTTCTTGACGACTTCGTAACACATGGACTGCATCACGAAATGAGAAAAGTTTCCTAGGACTTGGATTTTGCCGCAGCGAAAGATTTGAAGATTTCGACCATTGCTCATGCGAATGACCAACATTTGCGGACGACCGTGATGATAGACTGAATCGGGAAGATGGGTGTGCAACTGTTCTAAATCGATGTCTCTTCTGAGATTCACTTCGCACATGGCGTTGATGATGCAGATGGGGAGCATGATTCTCAAATGACATGAGGGTTGAGTGAACTTTCCTTTTATACTTTTCCCATGAGGGTTTTGGAATCACAATGTAGCAGTGATCATTATGTAGAATCATCTCTTGAATGCGAATAAATACAATGCCGTCTCCTACGTTAATGATACGGCAAGACTTGGATAGGATTGCGCGATGCAACCTTCGTAGATGAAAGCGTTCTAGAGTTATCTGAAGTTGACGTTTCGTATCATGAAATGTAACACACTGACTTTTCCATGATACATGGAGCCATACTGATAATTTCCACATGATTAAAACCTGTGTGAAGAAAGGTATGCCTAAGAAAGAAGGAGAGAGTCATGTTCATGTGTGGCATGGTGAGTGTACATTTTCTTTCTTGATACGGTTGCCGTTAGGCCGTGGTCTCATAAAGACCGACGGTGCGTTCTCAGTGTGTGGAGAGTGTTACTGTAGTTGATCATCAACATGGACATCATTTTTAAAGGTGATGGAGACAAGATAGGGATTCAACGTAAACAACCGTCCGTCCCTGCGCGGACCCATGTAAATGGTTTGAATTTCAATTTCGAAGGAGTAGAAACCTTTTCCCAAAATGGGGAGTGGTTTGCAATTGAGTAAGTCGAATTCGCTGCCCTCCTTTTCATGGATGATGAGGCAGTGTCTATCCATATGCACATGCATGTATGTCTTTCCATGATGGGAACTTGTGGCCGCTTCCCATTGTGTCGAACAATTTCTTTGGGAATGGTGAGATTTTCTTTCAGGAATGTTTCAAGAGTATTGAATTGTAACCGTGTCCAATAATCTAACGGCACACAAACGGCCAGTCCATACTTTGTTGACATAATTTTAGATAATCTATCTGATGACTTGGAGTTTTTATGGTCACGGCTTCTCCATGATGAGTTATCTTTTGATTGAAAGAATTTTTACCCGATGCTAAAGTAAGGGAGTTCAGTGTACCCAGTGCGAGAACAGAGGAGTTGATGGCTTCGAGCAACTGCATGGCTAGCGCAAGGACGGAAATGATTGCCATGAGCTCAGTCTTTCGTTTTATAATCAGACCTAGCTCCAATCACATACGTTTCCCTTTTCACGTTTTCCCTGTCTTTGTTATGTGACGAAGAGTTATCGCACGTGAACTTTTGACTGCGTGGGTAGAAACCTTGCCTATTTATACAGAAAGTCGTTCTAGTCCTCACAAAGACTTGAGTGACACGCCCCTTCTAGCGAACAAAGACGCATTCATTTATCTAACAAAGAGCCTGATAGTAATGCACAAAGCGCAATGACTCGTGTTGCTCTATACACCATTACAAAATACTACACAATGTGTCGCGCATCAAACAAAGTGGATGTAAACACGCTCAGTTGAATCATGATATGTTTAACAACGTATGCATTTCCTTCCAACGTCTCTACTATTCTCTCCATAATTTTCTCCATATGACGACTATAAAATTGATCACTAAGAGTAATCCATTCTGTGCAATAAGATCCAAAACGAAGTGGTTTTTGTAAATCTTTCAACTCTATATAAGCAACGAGTCTACCCTTTACATCTTGAGGTTGTAAACTCTCCATCAATCTTTTGAAGAGAGGAAGGCTTTCAGTGAGCACTACTTTCATATCATTCATGTTCATTTCAAATGTAAGTTTCCAATCTTGTAAAAATCCGTCGAATCCTTGTTGATCAAGTGTCAAATGACACATGTGGTTACTTAAGGTACGATGCGCCATCATAAACGTAGTAACTATAGATTTCACATTGCTTCAATGACTTCCACTATGAATAAAACAGAAATAACAATCATGTTCCACTGTATGTTTATTCAACACCAGACAAAATTCACAAGTACAGAATACACTTCATAAAATGATCATCATTCATTCACAAGGAGTAAAAATATGTTTTACATAGACCCATGCTGTTGACAATAATATAGATACAGTTCATGAACGTCATAGAGACTACAATGCCAGCGTGAAGAGAGTTTTGCAATGTAGGTAGCTTTATTTGTAGTATTACAATGGGATGGTGGTCTGTACAGGTGATGTCTCTCACCGAAACATATTGCCATGTCAAAAATCATTTCATCTCTAAACTTCTTTTGATCACAATGCATATGATAGTCTTGTCTTACACGATCTACTCAACATGGTAAATATAAATTATCAATGTGCAACTGAGGTGTTGTTGCTTCTCGTTCAGAATCATTTCCTAATATTTTAACAATATGAAAACCTGACAGCCACCGTTTGAAATCACTTATCAAATACGTTTCATTTACAAATCCAATATGAATCAAAATAGAAGTATCAAGTCGATGCACATGACGTCGTGACCATTCGTCTTTGTGTGGAGGACAGTAGGCAAATCTATGATATACACTAACAACAGTTTGATCACTTTCTCTCATTACAATAGCACTCAATTCCTGCATGGGTGTTCCCTCACTGTCTATGAAGACGACAACCTACAATATCAAGAAGACTTCATTACAAAATAATACATTGAGCAGGAACTTTACAAGGATGTCTGTCCTTTACATAACAAAATATGCATACAACATGATTACAATGTTTTATTTGAACATAACGCGCAAGGCCGCGTTTTCCACATTCACTACATACTAACTGATTACAATACTTAAGATTTCTCTTTGGTGGTAGCACCATCTTTCTTTGATGTGCGACGACGTTTAGGTTTAGTGACAGGTTCTTGACACTCTTTGACACAAGAATCAATGACTTTCTCAATGTGATCAAGACCTGTTAACTCAGGTTGATGATGAATTTGAGCAATGCGCAAATTGAGAGAAATCAAATTACCGTCAGATTGATGAGGTCCCACATAAACAGCAGGTACCTCAATATGAAAGGAATAAATGCCTGCACCTAACGATGACAATTCTGTTTCAACTGACTGTTCAACTGTCACTCCTGAAGTGACTTAACAATACTTGCTTTGTAAAATATAGCAGCGAGTGCCGCGATACAATGGTCTATAATAAGAAGTTTTCTTTTCTGGCCACAACTGTAATAGTTCAGTGGGAATAAGAGTCTTTTGCCTCACAACGTCTTCTAAAATGTCAAGCTGCTGACGCAACCAATTATCAATAGGTATACCTAGGTTTTAACCGCAACGATTTACTTGCGTATCCACTTTTGGTAAGTATACCGCCGGCGTTTGAAGATAGAGTCGAACACCGTTGTAGCGCACTTGTTGTTTGTAGGTAGGATAGCCGTGAATTACTTTTTCAATTTTCGGATTCCACAACTCGAGATATTGAGGATTCAGTGATGCAGCAGTTGGAGTAGGAATCATGGCCATGGCAGTCTGTAACGAAAGAATACCACTAAGTACATTCATGATCATCAGAGAAAAGAAAATCCTTAGCTTGGCAGTGACATATGAGGTGGCCCTTAAGAGGACCTTTTGGAGCGTTCACAGACTTTAAAGCTTATCACCAAAGTCTAAGTCTTCGTCATCGTCCAGTCTTGGGCTTAGGACCCGAATTGCGCTTCAATTCCCTAAAAGACTTAAAGGTAAAGCGTCTAGGTGGTGGAGGCGGTGGTGGTGGTGGTGGTGGTTCAACAAAATAGGCTTGTACAATCATCGACCACACACTCTCCTGCGTCTCTCTTCTGACATGTTGGCAAGGTTTAGGCCACACAGTCATGACACTCACTTGTAAATTTGCAAACAGGATTGATCAGACAAAGTTGAGAGGAGAGAATGGCTTGAGCAAGTCACACACGCTTTCCAAGTCAAGAGATTGAAATGAAGAGAAAATGGGAAAAAATATCGCAGTTTTCATAGACAGACTCTCTGCCGCCCATGTTCCCGCCACGGGAACATTTACAAAAAAATCGATCTATTTTTCTGCAGTGATGTGATATCTTTTTAAATGTCATTCTGTTTGCTTTTGGATCAAGGCAATGTAATGCAAGCAGGTTTGAGATCATATTGCGTAGTTGGTCGTTAATGGGTTAACCTTCGAAATCCGAACTCTATCACCAACATTTATTTTCCCTTCATTGGAAATGTTTTTCGCTTTCTTATCATACAATCGAAGCCATACATCCATCGCATTATCTGGGGTAACATCAATTGGTCGCATCTTAATAACACGATGATAGCTTTCATTGTAATTCTTGACAAATTTCTGCAACTCACCCAGCCAAACATGTGTATTTTTTGCAGTAAAATAGCGCCATATTTTCGTTTTCAATGTGCGATTGAACCTCTCAACCATGGTAGCTTTATAAGCACTTTTAACGCTAAACAATTCTACATTATGACTTTTAAGGAGACTTCGAACATGAGAGTTCTCGAATTCCTTGCCTTGATCGGTCTGTATTCTTTGTGGAACACGCCCCTCATCGAAAATACTCTGAAAAGCCGCTTCAACTTCTGGTCCTCGTTTAGATTTCAGCGCACGTGCCCAAGCATAGCGAGATAAAATATCTATTGCGGTTAAGATGTATTTATAGCCATCATTGTACTGTGATACCTGTTGCATGTCAGCCAAGTCCGCTTGCCATTGACTATCTATATTGTTAACAACATATTTTCTCGTTGGAAATCGCTTTCTCGCAATTTTCTGAAGAGTGTAAGTCGGTTGACTCTTTAACCACTTCTTGACTTTCTCTATTCCCACACGTGCTGCACGAGCTAAAACCTCCGGACGACTGAAACTTGCGGGGTGATTTAAGTCGTAATAAATCTCCCTCAGCTTCACGGCTGTACTCATCGTCTTTGCTCTGATTTGCACACGTATTACTCGCACAGCAACTGCTAACACAATTGATATCAATCTCTATGCCTTCTTCTCCTTTACCTTCGAGCGCAGATTTCAAACGGCAGCAAAATTTTTGTAGCGACATGATATGAGAGAAGCAAGGCTTAATTCATATTTGCTTAATATTTACTATGATCCTTCCCAACACGCATTGAACGCCTAGTAGCTCTTTTTGGTTGAAGATCATCGGGATCATGAAGCTCTCGCTTGACCGCCATCGTGGGTGTTTTACTTTTTGATCCATCTTGTAAGTGACCCTTGTGCAACTCATTCACAGTCGGTCCTCCAATAATATTGTGAGGTACATTTTGATCAGATAAAATTTTCTGAAAATATGACCACCCTTGTGGTGCACCTAGTTTTTGCCTTACATCTCTGACAGCATATTGTAGAAGGTCATCTATGTGACTATTTCCAATAACATCACCAGTTGTTTCATCTATTATCTCCCCTCTCTCATTGAACTTCACATGTGGATCAATGAAGTCAAATAATCGCTCAGCGCGCACATGATATGGTCGAGGTGTTGAGAAGGTTATAAATCGACTCAACTTGTCACGAATCTGTCGCCTCTCATCAATGTTTTGAGCTGCTAACTGCATTCGTCGATAGGGATCCTTAATCTTCTGAATTTCCATATCCTTTTGTGTTAGTTCCTTAAGTTGATTCGTAATAGGTTGATCTATATTTTTGACTTCCTGTGCACTTTGTAATGTAGTCAATTGTACATACTCATGAGGAATGACTACCATCTTTGAATACGACATGTTTAAAATAATAAGGCAACAAAGTACATTGCTTAAAACTAACTGTGAACCGAGAAAACTGTCATTGGTTCAGCGGAATTAGGTATGATAGTTGTTCGAAATCGAAGTCGTTCCGCACGTTCCTGGGTTAGATCAATAAATAGATAGCCATGTGGTTTCTTTGTTATATCTTCATATATTTTTGAAAGAACTTTAGGTTGTTGAGGTAATATCTGTCTACTGAGATGATGTATCTGACTGCTGTCTCTTGGATTTTTAAATATTGCCAATTAATGTGTATTCAAACTCCTAGTTCTTTGCTCTTTCCCTCCATCAAAGATGTTTTGGGTGATATAGATTGTGAAGGCTTCCCTATGATGTGCTGTCTGAATAAACATTTCAGCTACATCTTTCGATGATTTGCTTTCGCGCAATAGATCATCTAGCACAATTAAGTCACCTGCTTTGATGTCTTCAGTTGTCGGTAACCCTTGCTTCACATCATAACCTTTCTGACGAAGTGCAGAATGCAACTGTGGTTGAAATATACCATAATACCATTTTTTACTCTTTTAATTTCTTCATTAAACATCTCATTTTTAAATTGTAGCAATTGAGTTACAAAAGTAGTTTTACCGGACTGACTTGGACCGGCCACACACATTGTACGATCAGTGAATAGGCGAAAATCTGCCATTCTGAAATTTCAAGAGCTTTAAAGACTAGCACTCACCAGTTTGCTTAGAATAAGACAAGTCATGTTCCATAACAACTTTGTTTACATTTAGAAACTTTCATTTCACATTCACAGCATTTGTGTTTCCTCATCAATGTCAGCATCAAAATAACTTTTCGCGTCAATTTGAGCATCTTGGCGCTTCAATTTCAACTTAACACTCCCTTCATTGGATTTTCGTCCCCGCTTTTTGCATTCTTCAACATCCTTCCCATCTTTTGAATTAGGTTTATCGATGGTGATGAGGCACTTATCAATCGGCATGGGCTCATAAACCAACTGTAGAACTTTCATTTGTAGCGATGCCACTTTTCCGGTTGAGCCGTGCGCACTAAAGTATAGTCTGTTGACGTGTATTAAACCCATGTATCGTCCGCGCTTCAGATCATCACATTCCATTGCATTTCCAAGTAGATCGAATGCTTGAAAGTGATCGGACAATTTCAGGAATAGTGTATCGAACTCGGATAATTCCTTATAGCCAATATCTTCCTCTAGCGCCTTCCTCCAATTTGCAGGAGGACTTTCGGGCAACTCAACGTATTCCTTCGCCAAAGAGTCGATGGTTTTGAGTATCATCTGCTGCCATTTCGGAAAGGTCACTCGCATTTGTCTCATGTTGCTATATCCAGATGAAGACATACCATTACTGTGGAAAAATGGAACTTGAAGGTAGAAACCATCGTCACCATAGCTCAACGTTTGGAAGTAGAAGGTATTTCCAATCCCTTGAACCTTCCTTGTCGGTCGGAATTTAAGGAGACATAATTCAAAGTTATGCTTATTCGGAGCTTTTCAACCACCGGCGATGAATGATAGCTTGAAAGTGATTAAAGAGTACAAGCGCGTCTCTCTTATATACATATTCACATGAGTCATCAATCAATGATGACGTGTCAATCCATGATTCGTCGTCTACAGCAACACTGCGGCACCTGCTACAACTTTCCCTAGTGGTCTGTTGAGTACATTGTAAATGCTGTTTCCAATATCATTCAACATATTTAAAAACCCACCACCTCCACGCTGAACCAAGTTCCGCCTTTACATATCACTGCTTCTCGAAATAGAATTTTTATTATGAAAAACAATGAACACTAATGTACGAGTAACAGAAGTTGAATATTCGCTGTAAAAAAAGGCAAAAAAAAGGAATTAAAAAAGCTAGAAATTAACAAATCATTGTCCTACGAAACTCCGTTTAAACAACCCCTATAGATAAAAAAGGCACATAAACTGTGAGAAAAGAAAATCTGGCTCAGAACCTAAGAGGTTTGCCAGCAATGGCAAGCTCTTCCTGTCCAATTATGCATTCCTTGTGTGCCAGAAGAGATCGGGCATTACAGCGCATCAAGGCCACCAGAAGCTTTCTTATTATTGCAGCTCTGACCTCAGAAAAGCGGGATCCAGTCAACATGGATAATTTTCTACCAATGCGCGAAAATACATCCTTCGACTCCTTCCCCCATTCTCCGAAAACAGACACCGCCATTGGTAGACATCTCCACCCGAGTTCTGCACATTTCGAGTCGTTGGAGGAGTGCTTGCGACATTCAGCGATGTCAAGGAAAGATCTCATGGTTGTACTCGCTACGGAAATATTGTTTGTAGAAAGCGGGTGTACCACCGTGAGATCAATCGCTCCTGGTCGTCCAAGGCTCCAGTCTGGAAGCAAGATGTCGGCAGGTCGTCTATTTATATCTGTCACCCCTAAGCCAGCACCCCTTTCAATGCTCGGTCGCAGATTCGCCCACTGGCATACCTCGCGAAGTTGGTCTCTAACAGTATTGTGTCTTGAAATCACTGCTTCTTGGATTTGAAATTTTTTTAATGTTGTTCAGAGAATCAGTACTCAATATAGGCTTGTATATTGGTAGGCATTTGTGTATTGCAAAAGCCAAATCACGGATGAAATCATCACTTCAGTTTTGAATTAATTTGCACTTAACTTTATTATTTCGCATGCTGTTTAACTTTCGCAACGCCTTCTTAAACTGACTTGAAGGTTTAAAAGAACCATTCTTCCGGGAAAGAGATGCCTTTCTTTTTGCAGTCATTTTTATTATGATAAAAGCAAAGCATTTATGAAAATATACATTTTGCTTAGTTCCATACAACAAAGTCAAACGGAAACAGATGGTAGGTCGTAGTCATCAGCATCACTCAAGGTCTGAGTCGTTGCAGTTATAAGCTGTTCTATATCACACATTAAATCCTTTGATAGAGGACAGCATGAACCACATGGTTTTGAAGCGAAGACTTTTAAAAGATTAGCATAGTATGCTCTGAATTTGATTATATCGCGCTCATCTTGCACTGCCACGTTGACACTCATCGATGGGGGTCCGACAAACATGTCCACCTTGAATTTGCCACCACTTTCCTCATAGTGGCTAAATGTGATTATATCATGCAAGCAAGTCTTCAATTTCCGTGTTCTCATTTCACAATAGCAACGGGAACTCTGTGGAATAGCTTCCGTCAAACTCAGGTTTGAACACTTCATCGAGCCAAAATCTTAGTACTCGCGTAAGGGCATTGGTCAATGTCCTCATAAAGAGTTTCTGAAGTTCAATATTATCTTCACAATGGTAGAATGTGACAATATCCTCCATCAGATCTATAAGATCAGCTTTGTAACCAATAACATCATTTGCAGAGTAGAAAATCTTGCTAGTAAACAGATTGTCTTTGTAAATAATTGAAACAGGAATGATTGTGGTAAATGGCATGTTTATTAATAGACAGCGACAATTTAGGTGAATCACCTAAAATGAATTTTTTACTTAAATTCCGGATATTTTGTAAAAACACCTAAATCACCTAATGATTGTCATTACGACAAAAACTTGCTTTTTGATTAAATCATCTACATGGAATCACATTGGAAAACATTGAGAAAATCGTGGCAACGATTTACTTCTATAATCGGAATAATGAAGACATTGATGAGTGAATCTGGGCAGTGCGATATGTTTCTGGTCATAGTTTCTAATTCTTTTATATGCATTTATAGAGTTTCTACTGCATTTGAAATACGATTAAAATTTTGATCTGTTTGACACACATAATTGTACAATTGAATTGTCTATATACACTTTGAAACATATAAATGCCGACTTAGTTGCTAATGTTTGATCTGTGCAGTTGTTATAGCTTGAAATAAAATCGTTCCGAATCGCGATTAAATCTAGGACTTAGTTGTCATTTTCTTTTTTTAAACTTATACGTAGATTGTTGTCGCGGTATTTGTTTACATATTAGTTACCGAAGAAAGCACTATTTATGAAAATAAACAATAACATACCATTGCCATCAATGAATCTAGATATTTTAATGGATTTTTGATTCAACTAAATAAACAACCTAAATTTGAAAAATTATTCACCTATAAAAAACCTAAAATGACAAAAATATTCACCTAAGATGTCGGTGTCTATTTATTAATGTCTACAATCCTCAACAACATTTGCAGAGTAGAAAATCTTGCTAGTAAACAGATTGTCTTTGTGAATAATTGAAACAGGAATGATTGTGGTAAATGGCATGTTTACTAATGTCTACAATCCATTAGCTACAATCTACATTCAGCTTAGATTGAAATAGAATGTGATAACCTTATATACAAAGCTGTACAATAGCAACCAATCACAGACATACATGATGACTCATCAGGAACGATATACAGTGACTGCTGAAATTATTTCTCCATCACAAAGGGACAAAATATAGTTTCTAAGGGTACATAACATGTAGAACACATCACAAAATGAGAACATGGAAACAAGAGAAGGGATCTTTCCCGTTCAAAACACCTAATGCAGTTCCGTTCACATTATAATTTAAACGTCTCTATTTCTAATTTCTTTCTGAAGTCACTTTCATTGATAGAGCATTTCGATAAATCAGTCGAAGGTTTCACTTCTTTTATCTCCGTTTCAGATAGTTCCAATTTCATCCTCCTAATTTCACCGTCTTTGCAATGTAGCATTGAGAAATCCTCTATCCAACTACGATCCAAATTATAATTCATGGCATACTCATCCAGACCCATTAGTCGTTCAACTAAATCACCAGCTTTGATATTTTCATTTAGATTTGTAACAGTTTCTGTAGCCTTTAGCGAATAACCAAGGTCTCATGCAACAATCCATGAAATTGGGAAACTAACCATCAAGCAACTTCCACGTATTTATAACTTAACCTAGTTATGAAAATAAATAAAATTGTCATCATAGTCACACTGGTCACAATTGTCGCATTTGAGCAAGCAGTCTCAAAACAAACAACTATCTATTCAAGTTCCAAAATAAATGTTCGCATCCCTGTTCTAATTCACTCACTTTAATTCAATCTCGGAACAGGATGTTACAACCCCAGTACACAATTGATTGTACCAAACCTCGAAACATGAACTCAATTCAAATCCCAATTGGAGCGCGGTTCCTATTCACATGATCGGAACGCGGTTTGAATTCAAATGTTCACATTTACATGTTTGGAACGCCATGTTCGCATCCTCGTTTAAATCCTCACTTTTTGCGTTCACATTATTAACTACTCACATTTCTTCTGTTCCACAGTGATGGGGCCAACCATTCTGTAGACTCGAGCACGCGCTCAATAATGCCTTGAGACTCAAGAGAATCGAATTCTGCCTTCAACTTGTCTTTGACTGGTTCAGGGACGCGACGAACGTGGTTGACCTAAGTAAGGCTGACCGCCATCCATGAGAACAATGCTGAGGGGATGAACAATACCGATATCCTATCGGTAAATACGTCAGTATACTCCTGCAGCAGAGTCCTTGGAGCAGGTTGAGCCATTGACCTCAGACACAGACGCCACAAGTTGGCTTGGGAAGTCTTCAGGAATAAGTTTGAGAGCCTTACATGCCTTGTGAGACAACAGAGGTGTCAATCCCGTACGTGCGAGTAGAGACTTCCACAGCTCGAAGAGTGAGAACAGCATCGAAGTAGCCATCAGAGTCGCCGGCGACCGGCGTGTCAGGCCTCAAGAAGGACCGCTTGAGCTTCGGTGTTCTCGCCAGGGCTGAAGGCGGAGCAGCAGTGACATCTGATCCAGTGTCAGGAAGCATTCGTGGCTTGCCGACATTCACCCGGCCAGACTGAACAGTTACCTCGACGAGAGATTCAGGAGACGACACAGGCAAGTGATTGACGATGCGGATAGTTTCCTTGCTGACAGAAAGATAAAAGGCCTGAAGTCGAGTTTCTCAACGCTGATCATTATCACTGATCGCAGAGATCCCGCTGAGGCACTCGAAATCCGTCGACATTGATCGCCAATCATGGTACAGATGTGATTCGGATTCAACGTCGAAGGAAGGAGCCGGTTTAACGTCTATTCGCGACACCATGTTCTGACTAGCCCCTTACAATATTAGCGTACGATAGGAAGAAGTAAAACGACCAGGCTCGTAGAGAGACCGACAAGCAAGTGTCTTTAATTACCTTACGCCAGCAGCTTCAAGTGGTTTATCACATCAACATGTTACAACTGCTTTACAGAAGAGATTAAGCTGATTACAAAGGACATGCAGCTGTTTATCATATCACAGCAAATGATTTTTGTGTTTTGCTTGTGTGAAGGGATTTTTGCGCGTTATCTGTGGGGGGGGGTAGCCTGTTGCAGTGCCAAATCCATGGCCAAATCTGACGCTTCGACGTGAGACTATCGCACTCGACTCCCTTCTTACGGTCTCTCGCTAAGAATAGAAACGAAGACATTGATAGAGAGATTCATAGTCTTAGAATCAAAACTTCACACATAGTGCGATTTTCTCAAGCATTTAGAATTTCACATGTGCATGTAATTTTATCATGTGACTATTTCCTGAAGCAATTACGATGGAGCAGTATAGTGCATAATATATAGTATAGTATAGTAATTTACATAATGAGTTATATGATTCAGCACCGAACATCCAATTTATTTAGTGTGCATCTGAGTTGTTACTATAGGCTATTTTTCAACCGGTATATGAAGTGTCATTGAGAATTACGATTGGACTGAATCATTCACTACCTGAGACGTGTATAAAACTATCGACAGGGATAATTATCCAGAAATCAATGTGCATGCAATGGTGAGTATTTTTGCATTTTTAGCAGAAAAATTTACGTCAACTTTTCACTAAAACCCTAACCCCTCCCTAAATTTTCGTCAACTTTCGGGCACCCCCCTCCCCCCGGTCATGGTTGACGTCAATTGTGAACGATCCCTTGCCAATCACATAGAGCATGGCCATCATTGACTGGTGGAGTTTCATTTAAAACTGAAAACTCTTATAATTTATATATTTCTTTGCAAGTTTCCCACCAACAGACTGAGATGAAGCTGCTTTACTTCATGTCCACAAATGTGTCAAAAGAAAGTTTGATCTAAAGTCATCGATCACTTTGAAATGAAACTGTTATGTTTCGACAGTTATTTCTACGTAGGTTTTTCGTGCAAACTGCAGTCCGGGGGGCGGTGAAGAGTGAATACAGAGCGCTTAGCGTGGCTTACGGGAGATGAGAGAGCTCCCATTGTTAAGTCTTGATGTATGAGGCGAAGTTTGTGTAGAGGCGGATTACATATTTATCACACAGCGATTACATCTTTATGGGATTCGAGGATGAACAGGATCTGTTTACTTGTGGGAATCGCAAAAAGCATACTGTATTTATTGATGGGATGAATTTAATGACAGGATCAGTTTACATGTGGGAAACGCAACAATTGAATGATGTCTGATTTATCTTTGTGACATATCTTTCAAGACATATCATTACCTATTCAGTATTTTGTCAGCCACTATGTGTGGGACCCCGCTCGTCTGGGTTGGAGTGTTCAGGTTAGGGGTCGAAACACAACTAGACGAGTACCTGCTGATGACTGACGGACTGCAGTATTATGTTTTATATCCCTTAATCAGTAGCTGAAGTAGTGGTCGATGTATTGTAATTCAAATGAAGAAATGTGGAATTACATGAAGTACTATAGACGGATGAAGAAACTGGCGATAACAAATTCAAGTGAAGAAATAGTATTTTCCATGTATAGTCTTAGGTATAGTGTGTATAGTTTCATTGCTTTCGGTGTAGTAGAATGTCATTGTAGTTCTATTGTTTACCTCCATTATCCACTTTCCACTTATCCACTCTTACCATTATCCACTTTGTGTAGTGTCAGATATAGTTCACTTGTAATCGGTGTAGTAGCATCGTTGTATTTCCATATTTTACCTCCACTTTCCCAATTTCTATTCATCGGTTTCCTGTTGTTTTATAATATCCATTTTTAATTTCCTTAACCTATGGTGACCACTGTCTTATTCTATTTCCACTATCAGCATCTGTAGTCGGTACAGTATATTAGACGTCTGCTTTGAACGTGTATACGGCAGTGTTTGGAATCTATGGTATTAGTACAAGTCTTAAGATTTCCATTTTTACCAGATATTGGGCCAAAGCTGGTCAATTTTAATTCGCTGCCACGAGAAAGCTACATTGAGTTCTTTTAAGAACTGATTAATCCAATGGTTACAGTAGCATTGCCTTTGTACACTTGCGGATTGGAGAACGCCATCAGTCCTCATTAGGACTACTTTAACTAATAATTTAAATTAGTAAGCATTATATTCTATTATAAATGGCTACTGGGATGACTTTCATCATCGTATGAGAATTTGTATGGGTATTTAAAAATGCGCTTGAGATTCTAAAATAGCAAACCCACGATTCAGTAAATTTGAATGCTATGATAATCACGGAATATAAGCACCGTTGTATTATTTCATGCGCAAGCAATTAGTATCAATGACAATCAATTTGTTGTCATTAAGTGAAATTCATAAATACAGGTTTTACCACCCATGTGTCCACTGAATCAAATCATCAATCAGTGTAACGCAATCAGTTGTCAATTATCTCCAAGCAGTTGTCCATTTGGTTCAATCGGGTGTCTAAATAACGCATTCGATCGTCCATTGTTTGTAAGAACTGTTCAACAGTCAATATAGAGCAAGCATTTGTCAAAATGTTCATTCATGTGTCAAGATGCGATAAAGAATCAGTGCGGAAGATAAGCAAAGGCTTTGCGATGCAGCAGATAGGGGAGATGACTACCTACAACTGGCAGAGCAATTAAATACGAGTATTAAGTCCAATACCGCTTATGCGATCATTCGCCGTGCACGTCTTCGCGACGGTGTCGTGGTTGTTCCTCGAGGTGGCCGCACACATCATAAGATTGATGACGAAATTGGTAACGCGTGTGCTGAAATCGTGCAGGAGAAACCTGCTTTCACCTTACGCCAAATAAATGAAGAACTTCGCCACCGCTTCCCCAATAAGCCTCCTTTGTCGATCACTTCCTTCAGTCGTTGTTTGAAAGGAAGGCTCATTGTAATGAAAAAGATGGAAGATTGCCCCTCAGAGAGGAACACAGACCATGTTAAAACTCTTAAGACATGACTATGCTCAGTGGTTAATGCTCAATGGCTTAAATAATGAACTGGTGTTCATCGATGAATGTGGCATCAATCTATGGACCCGAAGAACTCGAGGAAGAGCGATAGTTGGATCGCGAGCTGTGCGGACAATAGCTGGGAGACGAGGCAAAAACTTTACTGTTGTATTTGCCGTCGGTAATACCAGAGGCCTTCTGCACCATGATATTCTAGAAGGCAGTATGACTGGAGACCGTTTTCGACAGTTCCTCGAAGTTCTGTCAGCCACCCACGAAAACGCGATTCGATTTATTTTCGACAATGCCTCTTGTCATTCGATCGCAAGCAGAAGCCAAGCCGAAAGTGGTCCTGATCTGAGAGACTTACATGAATGCATTTTTCTTCCTCCCTACTCACCCTTTCTCAAAATAGTCGAGAATGCATTCAGTGCATTTAAATGGGCGCTAAAGAATCAGTTGGAAGAGATTCGGGACCAGTTGATAAACTTATCTCGTGAAAGAAGATTGGCAATTCTGACCCAACTGGCCGAGCAGTCAGTAGCGGTAGTTACACCGCAGAAGTCAATCGCTTGGTTCAACCACTCGCAAAGTTACATTCCTGCCTGTATAGAGAAAGTTGACATTATTGTGTAATTGCTTATGAGTGACTTTATTATAGAGACCTGCTTATTATAGACTATTGGAATAGATGATTGTTTTTTCTTTGCATATTAAGTGGTGATATAAGGAAATTAACCAATTTTTCTTGAAATTAAAAACCTGAGTTAATTAAACATAAGCAAAGCTAATAAATAGGTTTTGGTGCTGATAAAATTCTACCATTTGATACTTGTATGAACAAATTTATTAATGATTGATCTAGCGTGACACTTTGAGTATGCTAGTGTGACACATGATTGTTTTCTTTTGACTAATGAATGCACTTTTTGGATACTTAGATGGTCTATTATGATATCCGAAAGCGGTATTTGGATATTTGAATGCGATAAAATGCAATTGACTGCATTTCTCGGACTAATGGATGGTAAAATCTATAGGAATTTTGGTTGTGTAAATGTTGAAAATAGCTATCTATTCCATAAATCAGGACGTCTGGTGCAGAAGTGTAATGCACAAATAGAATGTGTCGCTTAAATTCCATTTTAGCGCAAAATTGATTCAGTTATAGAATAACTTTTACAATTGCAATTTATGATTCGATATGTTTATTCAAATTAGAAAAATCATATACTATCTTGAAGCTAATGCACTCAACATTACTATGCTGTAAACATCACATTAGCCGCTGGTTGCAGAGATGATTGATAACTTAATAGTAACCTCTAACTAATGCTGAGCTCTAACTACAGAATTTAGAGATCACCTCTAAATCGGCTTTCAGAAACTGTTTACTAGCTGATTGCTAGGTGGCTGGCAGCTAAATATTATAGCTGATTGTTAAAAGTTAGTGAACAGCTCTGTGAGTCACGCATCATACATATCAGACCTGACGTATTTTTCTGCCATTGTTTGGCAGGCGGCTCGGCAAGTTGATTTGAATGAATCACGAATACCGCAATTATAATAACCGTACGTTCTTGACAGATTCAGTTAGAATTCGCAGAAGTGTAAGAAGTGTGACGAAGCGATCGGCAAACTTCTCACAACACGAAATTCGTATTTTGACTGAATTAGTTGCCAATAACCCAATTATCGAGAAGAAACCAAAATTGCAAATGCAAAGTGTAGAGGATGGAAAAAGAAGAGCGTGGGATGATGTTGTTACCAAATTCAATGCACAGGAGAACGTGCACCCACGTGAACAGAGGCAACTAAAAGTAAGTACTCCTTATCCCTGCATTTCCTTTTCAAATAAATGGTATAGTCCGACAGCCAGAGCGAGTTTCTGCAGGGAACGAGGCCGAAAGTGAGACTTTCACAGAATGATGTACACCATATGCCTACTACGAATTCGCGCGTCTGTCGATTTCTAGTGAGTTCCTCTTCTTGTCAAACAGGAACAAAGAAAACACATGTAAATCCAATAGGACGCAGATTGCAGTTTTTTTGCTAAAATGAAATTTTCTGTATTTTCTCTGATTAAACGAAAAGTACTAAGCCCAGAGTCATAATTTTTGACATGGAATGTCTTCAGGTCATTTCCTATGATGCGCATGTTCTTTTATCATGCATCTGATCGACAACGTATGTGCGAATGTGGTTGAATGTGAATAAAGTTACTCAAAATGTTTGTGTTTACCGACATTGAGAGGCTCGCCAAATCTAAATGTGTTTAGCTTTATTGACAAGGATGCATAAAGATGAAAGGAAATGACCTGAAGATATTCCTTGTCAAAAATTATGACTCTGGGCTTAGTACTTTTCGTTTAATCAGAGAAAATACAGAAAATTTCATTTTTGCAAAAAACTGCAATCTGCATCCCATTGGATTTACATGTGTTTTTCTTTGATCCTGTCTGACAAGAAGAGGAACTCACTAGAAGTCGGCAGACATGCTGATTCGCAGTAGACATAGGGTACATATCGTTCTGTGAAAGTCTCACTTTCGGCCTCGTTCCCTGCAGAAACTCGCTCTGGCTGCCGGACTAGTAGTATGTAATGTGCGTACGTACGTATACTTATAATATATAATCATATCAGTCATTAGGGCCTATCACTTCAATCTTATGTCATGGTTATGTAGCTAATTTGCACATAGGGGAATAACGTATAATAATGACAATAGTAATAAATTCTTTGTTTATTGAGGATAACATTTCTAGCAGGGCTAATTTACAATGATCCTCCGAATATAGGATGGGACAGCACGACATTTTCGAATCTGAATGCCGTTTCACTTCAACTGTTACTGTCAATGATCGACTTGATACGCCATCATTCAAGTGGAAGAGGTGTATTCATTGCTGTTTATGAAGTTGCAAATTTTTTCAAATGCAGATTTTTTTCTCATTTGACTTCCAAGTCGGATTACGTCAGCTACCTGCTGTGTTTAACTGGTTGCGGTGATTTTTCTAACAATGTCCTGTATCCTCACAACAACATTCCTATGGAGTAAATTTATTAGTGGCGTGTTTCAGGTGTGTTTTGAATAGTGGTTTTCGTATTCGGCCAGATGGCGCCGAATATTCAGCCGAATAGTTCAGCCATCATCGAGGTCATGTCATGTCTGATATAATCAATTCAGGAGTAGTTATGGTTTTATATTTTAATGTCAGTTGTGCATTTTACATATACATTACGAATATAAATTTGATAATTTGTTGTAAAAAACGTTGTCATGTCAGAACACAATTAAGGAGTAAATGAAAAAGACTAAGTACGCTTGTTTTCGGAATTTGGAGCGATCTACGAAAAATCACGATCCCGGCTTCTACAAAAGCGTGGAGAGCAGCCGCTGTTTCTCCACCACAATTTAAGACATAGGAAATAACTGTTGCACGGAATATTTGTTTTTGTTTGTAATACCAGTAATCTTGTTTTAAAGAGACATGTTTTCTGATCCATGATTCTTTTGACATACATAATAATAAAGATTAAGTTAGATTAAACTAATATAATTTCCATCAGTCTTTATTTTGATCCATTGCTTAAATCGAATTCACTCATTAAATAGAATTGATTTTATAACTATTCATTGAATTATATATAAATCAAATTGAATTTTAATTGAATATCATTTGATTCTTCAAATTTGAAAGATACATTTAAATACACAGATAAGAATTAACATTTGTGTAGCCATCACTTATGTTTTCTTTTGCTATTTGTTTTTGTATTTTGTAATATGAATGAAATATGGATATATACATATTCAGTGGTCTCTAACAGGATAGCAAGCAGTGGAATCCCAACCTTGGAATGGCCCTCACGTTCTCCCGACCTCTTCCCCTTCGAGCACTGCTGGGATGAACTTGGTCGCAGAGTGAGGGAGAGGTACAACCACCCACCAGTGTCTTTGAAGATGTTGGCCGACAGACTGATCGAGCAGTGGAACCTCTTAGACCTGGCATTCATCCAGCGACTGTGCTCATCCATGCCCTCACGCATCGATGCCTGTTTGGATGCTCGCGGTGGTCACACCCGTTTCTAACTTAAGTTGATAAAATCATGAGTATCAAATTAAATGTTTTTGAGTAAAGCATTCGAGTTCTCCTTTTACAAACAACAAACAAACAAACGTACAGTACAACCAAGTTTAAGTCACAAGTATTCATATCAGGACTTGTTTCATTCTTTTTGTCACTGAGTATATGTATATATATATGTATATTTAGACAAGTAACCTGGTAATTGATCAATTTATCAAATTACATGTCTCGTGGTGGTTACATCTGTTGAGATTTGATAAATATATATATATATATATATATATATATAAATATAAATCCATTAATGTATTTTATCACATGATGATCGGTAAACATAATGAAAGTCTATCATCTTCCTAATTACAGAATTTGTAAATTTCGATGTTTCTTCAAATAATGTACATATGATGCTAGAGTTACAATTATTATTTATGGAAATTAAATAAATATCAAAAAATGTCATAAAATACATCATAGTCCATTGATAATATATCATAAATATCATAAACCATAATCTCGTAATGTATTTATAATATCAAAATGCTCACATTATACATTTTAAACCGCTGACCCATCCTATCCTATCCACATTTTTTGAAAGTGTTGAAGCTAAACCTTATGCTAAACATCCTGCAGTGTAACAAATGTCTAGAAACCTAACGATATCTTTTTGACATCAGCACGACCAACTGAAATGAAAAACATGACCATTATAGGTTTAAAATGTGTTTTCAATTGTCTGGAGATACTTTTTGAAAAGTGCCCCATCCTGTATCTACTTCCTTTGCATTTGCAGAATATGTGGACAAGAACTAAAGCTGGCGCCAAAAATGAGTTAGCAGAAGAGAGGAGGCAGAAGTTCAAAACCGGGGGAGGCCTATCCAGCAATGCAGAAGATAAAACTGAAACAACCAGTTTAGTTGCTGGAGTGTGCCAGGATCAGGGTCCGTTGGAAGGCGTGCATGACAACGACCATGTAGATTCTTGCGGTAAGCAACCACGTATTATCAAATAATGTTTTCTTTCCCATTTCAGATATTCATACCTAGGAATCTATCTTGGAGAATCAATATGAGCAATTCATGACACCATAATTTATTGCATATTCAATTTATCATTAGTAGGAGTCACACACCTGCCGTAATTTGGCACGACATATCCAATATTAAGTAGAACATTTTTATCACGCAACTATTCAATATATTCAGCACTTTTCCTTTAGAAAATGAATTATCGAGTATTTCTGAAATTTACGGGTATGAGTATGTTATTATACTATATTTCGCTTTCTGTTTCCTTACACAGGGTCAGACGACGAGGTTGACAAACCGACAACCGATCATCCAAATCTTCCAAGCAACAAACGAAATCAACAGCAAGGGAAATCAGCAAAGCGTCTGGCGGAGATATATCATGATAGAAGAATGGAGATGTTGGAAGCAAAACATAAGATCAAGATTAAAATATTTGAGACAGAACTGAAAATGAAACAATCAGAGTGTCAATACAAAGAAAAGGAACATGAGGCAGCCATGCGAAACTTGAATGCGCTATACTGGCAAAATTTTGGTGATTGTACTCGTAGTTAAGCTTCGATTTTTCAGACGTTTTTCTACCCCAAAATTTCCGCAAATAATAAAATTAGATTTCACGTGTTGTATCTGTCTTTCATCTCACAGTAAACAGCATATTTTAACATGATATAATGAAATTTTTTATGTGGAAACTGATGAAATCAAACATACTATAATCGAATGCAGTTTTGTGGAAAATAGTAGCAACGCCTAAATCAAATGAGAGCTTACAAAATTATGATATTGAGAAACCAAGCACTACGTTTTTTACCCGTCTATTAATTCATCAATTGTTCATTATGATTATTAATTTTACTTCGTTCGTGCAGCAGACTATTATTAATTCATAGATTCACTTTCAAAATAAATCTAGAATAGCATTTTACATGGAAAATCGTTCTATTTTGTACGCGCTTAGACCTACTAGAGTAATTTAAGCAGGTCAATACAAATATTCCTAGATGGTTGAAGACAACTTACACCGTTAACAATTTTCACAATTTAACAATTTTTTTATAATTTTTTCCATCTAATGTGTTGGCTTGTATGAAGTGAGAATATCCTGAATATTCTGTCTACGCAAAGTATGTCCTGAAGCGTTCCCAGCGGTATTCGGATCCGGATGGACGTCCTGTTCTTCCACCAATGCGTCTTCCACATGTGGCACTTTTTCTTCAATTGCGGTGTTATGCATAATTGCAGTGGCTACTATTACTCGACAGCATCTTCTTGGCGAAAATCTTAAGGTTCCAAGGAGGCAGCGAAAACGCGATTTCCAAAGTCCGAATGCCCGCTTTATGGTATTTCTGGTTCTGATGTGTGAAGCGTTGTATCGTCTATCTCCCGCAGATGTAGGGTTGAGAATCGGCGTTAAAACATGTGCAGTACACGCATAGCCGCTGTCACCCAATAAAGATCCCTCGAATTCACCGTCGAAGAAACGGCTACACAGAGAAGAATTCCTCCAAATTCTGGAGTCATGCGTCGAACCCTTCCAACGAGCTACTAAATTTGTAAATTTGAGGTCATGAGAGCATACTCCCTGAACGTTTATGGACATATAACCTTTTCGATAGCGGTATTCCTCGGACTCGGGCGTTGACGGTTTCTTGATTTTAATATGAGAGCCGTCAAGCGCTCCGACAACACCTGAAACGTAATGAAGATGTTTTATGCGTGTATATATGTAGCCCTATGTATAATTTTATTCATAGGTTCTATAAATATCTATTTTCATTACTCAAGCCTATTTCAATACATTGATTTCAATACATACGAAAATATATACATGTGTGAAAGATAGGCCTAAACCTGGAGCATATAGATTTCACGAAAGCATACCAGTAATGATCTGGTTTTGAGTTGACCAGTGCGTATATGAGTTAGATGCGTGAACGCCTATTTTTAATATTAGCCGTTAGGTCTATTTTGTTCTTAGTAGTAAGTAAAACTCCACCACTGGACCGCGCAAGATGGCCGCCGTCGCTGACGTCCCCCCCCCCTCCTGTCAGCCGAGTCGGTCGTGGTGAGCCGTGTTGCTTCGAGTCTGACGCCCCCCCCTGTCAGCCGAGTTGGTCGTGGTCGGCCGCCGTGTTGCTTCGAGTTTGACGTCCCCCCCTCTGGCCGGCCGACGTAGCGCGAGAGGGTGTGTGATGCGCACTCCAGGTTGGCGTGGTGTGCCGGCCAGGTTGGCGTGGTGTGCCGGCCAGGTTGGGAGGGTGGAATGTCGTAGCTCACCTGAAAAAATCCTAAGTGTCAGAGTGGCCTTGTATGGGTAAAATTTTGAAAATTTTCCAAAGGGTGGCATTTCGACCTTGGACCTTTACCAAAACATTTTTCATCAAATTTCGCTGACCCCCCCGACAGCGATCGTCTAACTTTGGTTCTAGTGGACGGATTTTGTCTTACAGCTACTCGTTTGAAAGAGGAAAAAAACTGCTCGGTGGCATTTTTTGTTGCGAGTCAATCGGACCAGCCGTTCAAAAGTTAGAGCTGTTACAAGATTTTAGGTAGGAGCTCACCTGAAAAAATCCTAAGTGTCAGAGTGACTTTGTATGGACAAAATTTTGAAAATTTTCCAAAGTGTCGCATTTCGACCTGGGACCCTGACCAAAGTTTGTTTCATCAAATTTCTCCGAACAAGGGGGAGGGGGGATCAGTGAAATTTGATGAAAAATGTTTTGGTAAAGGTCCCAGGTCGAAATTCGGAAGTTTTAAATTTTTCAAAATTTTCACCACACTGGAGCTCCCACACTTAGGAATTTTTTCACTTGTGGCATGTTACATGGACATGTGCTGACCCACCGACTTCCCGTGGTCATATGAGAATGGTTCAGGTGTCGTATGATAGAGAATGATGAGACGAATCGTTTGCAACAAACCGCATGTCGATGAATACTTTCGGAGATAGAGCCATTTTAAGTTTTCTTCCGAGCATATATAAACCCCCGACAGAAAGACGAAGTAAGCGACGGTCGTCGCTCTGAGCTCCCGATATCGGAGCTCAGGACTCTATCTTTTGAAGTAGGCAAGCTATCTTCTTACTTCAAAGTTTGTGTGATAGAGTTTGATAGTGTCTTTACTACTGATAAAATTTTTTAAAAGTAGTATGAGTAGTAAAATGCGGAATTTTTTAAAAATTCTTAATTTTCAGTTTTTTCAAAGTTTTAACATGTAAACTAAGGTTTTCAAGTATGCTGAGTTCAAATCTGCTATCAGATTTGAAATTTAACTAAGTCTAAGGCAGCTTTGAGGGGTTAGATCCCAGCTACTGATCACTACCTTTGACTCGGCGTTGCTGTTACCACTTCGGGGCAGTGACAATGATGTCTTCAGCTGTAAATAGCGGGTATCGGGGAAGATCTCTCACTTCCCTAGTGATCAGTACAAGGCCTTCGGGCTGTCGACGGGATCGAGTGCCACTCACTACACTCAAATCTATCATTCCTCACTAAGTGTAATGCTTTAGGAATATGACTGTACTATATGATTCCAAACTTATACAAATTTCATTATCTTACAGTTAACGAGAAATCTCAGTAATGGCAAATGACAAGAACCGAAAATTCCACATCAAAATGTGTGTGTGCGGTCGCATAAATCGCAGTGCGGACGCCAAGGCGCATGTTAAGAAGGCGGGCACTGACCACATGATTATCCTGAATAGGGTTGCGTGTGTAAAGTGTAGAGTGTTGAATGGAGTTAAGAATGAGGCTCGGTTTTATTGAGTGCATGCGGATTGTAGTGGAGGTTTGGTGAATGACTTGAGATTCACGCAGTTGATTGTTGAAGAGAGGGAGCGAATGTTGGCGATAGAGCGAGACGGCAAGGTGGAGAATGTTGTTGAGAATGATGAGTTGGCGAAAGCAGTTGCTTCGTTGGAGGCTGAGATTGAGCGAAAGAGAGTGCTTGAGAGTGATGATGAGGATGATGTGGATTTAGATAGGGAGCGTGTGAGGAAGCGTGTGAGGAAGTTGAGCTCTTCGTCGTCGGAGGTGTCCAACATAGTTGTTCAGGACCCCCCGCAGAGCTCATCTTCCCCAAAACTGAAGAGTGGTGGTATTCGTGTGCAGTCGGCGAGGTGGTTGAAGGATGAAGAGAAGCATGTGTCGCAGCAGATGGCGCATGACTTGTTGGTAAATAAGTATGAGAGTTTGAAGAAGGTGAAGGATGAAGTCGTGAATGAGTTAGATGAGATGAAAAAGAAGGAACTGAAGTCGAAGGAGATAGCGGATGAGAATATTCGAATGAGGCGTAGTGTGACTGATTTGAAGAATAAGACGCGAGAGTTGGAAGAGAAGAATGATGACTGTGAGAAGAGGGCGAGTGCTGCAGAGAGAAGAATGAGAGATGCAGAAGCGAAGTTTGAGATGATGAAGGAGATGAGTGTGTTGAGAGCGAGGAATGTTGAGTTGTAGAGGAATGTGGCTTGGCGGGGTGATGAGAGACAGGCGTTTGAGAAGTTGGAGCGCATGAGGGATGAGTGGAATCGTGTGAATGAGGATAGGTTGTTTGAGTTTCACATCCCTATTCGGGATAATCATTTGGACGGACAAGTCCTTGTAAATCAAAGTCTCGACGAGTCCATCATATGCTACAATGGCCATCCGACCAAGAAATTTTTGCATGCCACACTGAGAATGCGCGGACATTTGCATAAATTTTCTGTTAGGAAGCGCGCGAGACTACCCAAGGATGGCTTACTTGGTAAGTGAAAAGCAAATAAGATAGTATATCCTATTCTAATACATATCATTTTCATTGCAGATATTTTCCCCGCCTTCACCACCCCATCACGTTACTCCCGAGAACGAACCATCGGCTCTCTTAAGGGCCACCTAGGGGCAAGACATGATAGAACCTCCACGCGGTTTGCCCTGGGCAGTCTTCAGACTGGCGAATAATATCATTAAGTTGAATCTGCTATCAGTCAACTTGAACGTTGCGTCGCGTTAGAGGGGTATATAAACCACTGCCTCTCATTTCATTTCATTTCAATCATGCAGACGCCGAACAGTCAAGTCAGCTCTCCTCGCGGACCGCAGTTAAGGCCGCGAAATTTATTTGATGAATTTGTTAGACTAGAGGAGCAAGACAGAGTCCACAACAATCTTGCTCGTATTGGCAATCCGATGACAGCAAGTGTTGTCAATCGAACGGAATGGCGTTACATTCCACTTTTCAGTCACATACCAATTAGCGTGGAAGTCGACACTGCTACCAAGGAGAGAGTCAAAGACTCTCTCAGCAGAATCGGTAGGCTGTAAGATGACGACTCCCGAGAACGAACCACCGGCTCTCTTAAGGGCCACCATTGGGCAAGATTTGATAGAACCTCCTCGCGGTTTGCCCTGGGCAGTCTTCAGACTGGCGAATACTATCATTAAGTTGAATCTGCTATCAGTCAACTTGAACGTTATGCAGTCGATTGCCATCCCTGAAGCATTCTGATTCGCTGTTGAGCAATTCATTGTTGAAAACTCTATATAAGCCAGAAGATTGTAGCGCTTCTCATTCAATTCTAAGTCACGATGGAAGCAACATCTGCTAGTACCATTCCCGACTTCATCATCCTCGACGAGTGGGATGAAGACAACGCCATTCCCGACTTCATCATCCTGGACGAGTGGGATGAAGAGGATGATAAGGAGGGGAAGATCGAGAAGATCGTTTGGACGGATGGGGTTTGGACTCCGAATACCACCCGCATCCGAAAGGTGCCAGATGCACCAGCACGACCTAGGCGGTATAGGGTATATGAGAACCTAACCGTCATACCTATTGACTTTC